>WAAF01000029.1:1078118-1173202 GCA_013400475.1 Tricholaema leucomelas
TATTTATTTATATATATAAATAAATAAAATCTGAAGCATTAATAAAATATTCTAGGAATGCTTTCATCAATAACTAAGCATTTGCATCTTACCTTGCAGTTCTGTGTTTGATTTATATGTTTAGAAGAAGAAAAGAAGAAGGAAAAAAATCAAACTTAGAATAGTATCCCCCTAGTTTGGGGATAGATTAAAGTTTTACTTTTCAGTGTAAATAGATGCTGCAGCTGCTATTCTGAGCGTGAATGGCTCTGAGACTTGAAAGGCTGGGATCATTCCTTTGTACTTGTCAGGATCAAGGAATCAGTTGGCATCGATATTCATTTTATTTAGAAGGTCTTACAGGGACAAAATGAGAGTGCGTGTGTGAGTATTTGAGAGTGACTACAGTGTACAACCAGAGGGAAGTCATAGAGACAGGGAATGGATTCAGCCAGCCTGGCTAAAATGAAGAGCAGTCCTTGTTTCCAGTAGCCAGGCCTTTAATTTGTTTATTTGGGAGACCCGGCTAAGTAAATCAGCAATACTTAAAAGCATGTCAAACAAGTTGAGCTGTCATCTGAATGCTTTCCTCTCCACTCAGGCTGATGAGACTACACATCTTTCCTTAATGTCTCTGAGATCAGCTGCTAAGATTGTGGAAGTGTTAAACAGGCAAAGCAAGGAGCTGGTAATGGGAAGCAGATGGTTTCAGTGCTCAGGACAAGAAATGGATGTTGTATGGTAAGAAGAAAACCATTTTTTTTTTTTCCCAGTTCTGCTTTGGGGGAAATGTTGAATGCTGCTGTGGCTCAGAGGAAGCATTAGCAGGACTGCCTGAGACAAACGTAACGTTTTTTGTTATGGATGTGAATATCCTGGACTTGAATTCTCTTCCTCCCCCTACTCCTAGCTCAAAAAAATGGGGCTAAATCAAGGCAGCAGCCTCTCTCTGATGTTTCCATGTCACATTGGTCAGCGTGTTGTGGATGCTGAAACAGTGCTCTGCTCAAACTGTGGGTTGTAAGTGGGCTGGTGTAGTTTGTTCCAGAAGTCAACAGTAACTGGGAACAAATAGGGTGAGAAGTGAGGCAATGAAACATGTAGTACAAACACAGAATTGTCTTTACAGCCCACAAAACGTCCTTCTTCTTATCAGGTGTATTCATCTTGGGTTAAGGCTTTGTGTCTGACCTTTCTCCTTTGCATCCCAATTTGCTATTTGAGAAAGTTAACCCTAAAACTCTTCATCCTCTCTTTTGAATAAAGGAATTAATTTACAGGTACATGTGGGCCGTGAGAAAGCATGGAGCAAAAATGGCTGTGTGGTTTCTGGGAAGGGACAGGAAAACTGGTAACAAGCAGTACTGAAAAGGATGAGCAGTGAAGGGGAAATAGGACCTGGGGATCCTAGTGGATGGAAGGTTGACCATGAGCCAGCTAAGAAGACCACTGCTATTCTGGGGTGTATTAGAGGGGCTGTGGTTAGTAAGTCGAAAGAGGTTCTCCTCCCTTTCTGCTCTGCCCTAGTGAGACCACATCTGGAATATTGTCTCCAGTTCTGGGCCCCTCGGTTTAAGAAGGACCTCAGGAAACTGCTTGAGGGAGTCCAGCATAGAGCCACAAAAACGATGGAGTGAAAGGTCTTCCTTACAAGGAGAGCAGGAGGGAGCTGGGGCTCTGGAGCTTGGAGAAGAGGAGACCAATGGGGAACATCATTCATGTTTATGAATATGTGAAGGGTGAGTGCCAGGAGGCTGGAGCCAGGCTCTGCTGGGTGATGCCCAATGACAGGACAAGGGGTAATGGGTGGAAGCTGAGGCATAGGAAGTTCCCTGGAAACAGGAGGATTTTTTTTCCCTGTGAGGGTGACAGAACATGGAAACAGGCTGCACAGGGGGGTTGTGGAGTCGAGACCCACCCAGATGCATTTCAGTGTGATCTGTTCTAGGTGATCCTGCTCTGGCAGGGGAGCTGGACTAAATGGTCTTTTGCGGTCCCTTACAGCCCCTAACTTTCTGTGATGAGCTGTGTCTGGTTTCTTACCCTGCCCTTTTCATAAGAAAGGCATAGTCCTGAATCAGTGCCATTTCTCTGGGACCTGGGATTATTTTGGATCTTTCAGAATTAAGTACTTCAAAGACAGATCTGCAGCTGAGTGCATGCATTAAAACCAAAATGCATCATTTCACAGATGTCACAGCCACGGAGTGGCTTCAGAATATGATTTTACAGCTTAAAAGGAAGGGAGGTAGAAATGGAATGGCATGAGGTAAATGCTTATTTCAGTTGTTACATTTTTGAAACAGATAAACTCATTTTAGGTAATCATGCAAGAAGAAGCATTAAGCATTCTGATGGAGAAAAGAGAAAGGACAGCATTTTCCCTACCCTTTCTGTGTCTTTTAGCACATAAAACAATTAGCTTAAACACATCATTTTGAAGCTTAAGGAGTTTTTACATGGAAATGCAGGAGAGGTTGCTCCTGTATGCTGATGTGAAAAAGGCCTTTATTTTCCTTTCAGCAGTTGAAAAGAGACTTCTGTGGTGCCCTCCAAGAGGCAGTGTTTTGTTTTGCTTATTTTCGATTGGCTGTAAACTCTTAGCATAAGCTGCTCTTCTGTGAGTGCTGTGTTTGTGTTAAACCATTTCCTGCAGCTTGGCTTTCCTAAGGGTCAACAAAAATCAAGTTCTGCAGGTAACATTTTCTCAGTGCAAATGGAACACTGAGTACAAACACTAAATGTATTTAGAAAACAAGATTAATTCTCTGTAATCTTGGCTATGCAGATTGCTCCCTTAGTAAAACATGATCCAGGCTGCATTAGGGCTTGCTGCTGCTTTGCTGCATTGCTTTGTGTACTGTTTCTTCTTGCTTTTATGCTCGGTATTTGACAAAGGACACTGGCAGACTGTTGGTTTCTTGTCCAGGTAAGTAATTTCCCCCAGCTGCTGGTTGTACACAGTGAGATTACTGGCTTTAACTTTGGAATTTACCACTTATGGTTTCCTAGCCATCTCTGCCAGACAGTACCCTCAGCAGCACTAGCAGAAAGAAGCATGTGTCCACCTCATCTGCTCTGTTCCTAGACTGGCATCTAAAGTCTTGATGGTGCAGATTTTGTGTGAATAAACTAGGCTCTGTTAGGAAAAGACCATATCACAGAATCACAGAATTAACCAGGCTGGAAAAGACCTCTAAGATCATCAAGTCCAACCTATCACCTAACCCTTCTAAGTAACTAAACCATGGCACTGAAGTGCCTCATCCAGCCTCCTCTTAAACACCTCCAGGGACAGTGACTCCACCACCTCCCCGGGGAGCCCATTCCAGTGCCAGTTGCTCTTTCCATGAAGAATTTCTTCCTAACATCCAGTTTGAACCTGCCCTGGTGCAGTTTTGAGGCTGTGTCCTCTTATTCTGTCACTGGATGCCAAGGAGAAAAGACCAACCCCTGCCTGGCTACAACCTCCCTTCTGGTAATTGTAGAGAGCAATAAGGTCTGCCCTGGGCCTCCAGGCTGAGCACCCCCAGCTCCCTCAGCCTCTCCTCACAGGGCTGTGCTCCAGCCCTCTCACCAGCCTTGGTGCCCTTCTCTGGACATGTTCAAACACCTCAACATCTTTTTCGAATTGAGAAGCCCGGAACTGGACACAGTAGTCAAGATGTGGCCTGACCAGTGCTGAGTACAGAGGCAGAAGGACTTCCCTGGTCCTGCTGGTCACACTGTTCCTGATACAGGTCAGGTTGCCATTGGTCCTCTTGGCCACCTTCAACGTGCTGCTGCTTTTGACCTCCATCAGAAGACAGAGTGGACAACAGAGGATGGTAATGTTCTAGCAGTCCTCTCTCTAAGCAAGAGCTGGTGGAAAATGTCAGCATATGATTCTCCCTCTTGACTTCAGTGGGAAGGCTCGTGACTTGTTTTACTAAACAATGTAAATTATTATTCACTGACTGAATTAAGACCTCGAGGTTATTCTGCCCCTGTACTCAGCATTGGTCAGACCACAGGCCACACCTTGAGTACTGTGTCCAGTTCTGGGTGCCTCAATTCAAGAGAGATGTTGAGGTGCTGGAATGTGTCCAGAGAAGGGCGACAAAGCTGGTGAGGGGCCTGGAGCACAGCCCTGTGGAGAGAGGCTGAGGGAGCTGAGGGTGTTTAGCCTGGAGAAGAAGAGGCTCAGGGGTGACCTCATTGCTGTCTACAACTACCTGAAGGGAGGCTGTAGCCAGGTGGGGTTGGTCTCTTCTCCCAGGCAACCAGCAACAGAACAAGGGGACACAGCCTCAAGCTGTGCCAGAGGAGGTCTAGGCTGGATGTTAGGAGGAAGTTCTTCACAGAGAGAGTGATTGGCATTGGAATGGGCTGCCCAGGGAGGTGGTGGAGTCTCCATCCCTGGAGGTGTTCAAGAAGAGCCTGGATGAGGCCTTTAGTGCCATGGTCTAATTGATTGGCTAGGGCTGGGTGCTAGGTTGCACTGGATGATCTTGGAGGTCTCTTCCAACCTGGTTGATTCTATGATTCTATGATTTTCACCTATCATATGTTTCATCCCTTTTTGGTAATACAAAATTTCAATCCATGTTTGCATTCTTTTCTGCAGGAGGAAAATAACAACAAAAACAAACCACAACCAAATAAAAAACCCCCTCAAATAAATATTAATGATGTGGTGCATCACTTGATGTTGTTCCTTGTCTAATGAATATGTAACAGTTCTGTGTTCTACGTAAAAACAAGTGCAGCAAAATTGTCAGAGTGGAATTAGTGTTATTTTAATTTTTTTATCAATATATGTTTATCTAGGACATTTATGTCTCTCCAGAGTGCTATTAAAGTCTGTGCAGAATGAATAAACCTATTTGAGGGTGGTGATGCTCTCTTTGCAGGGTTAGGAATGTATAACTTTTATTGACTTGTATGCCATTTCCCCACAACCAGTTTTATCTTCTCTGCTGTGTTGAAGATGTTTATTACTGGAATGAGGCTAGTCATAGAATGGTTTAGGTTGGAAGGGACCTCAAAGATCATCCAGTTCCAGCCCCCTGACATAGGCAGGGACACCTCCTACTAGAACAGGTCGCTTAAGGCCTCATCCAAACTGGCCTTGAACACCTCCAGGGAGGGAGCATCCACAACCTCTCTGGGCAACCTGTGCCAGCGTTTCACCACTCTCACTGGAAAAAACTTCTTCCTAACATCTAGTTTAAATCTACCCCCTGCCAGTTTAAACCCATTACTCCTCATCCTGTCTGTCTGGGGTTGTTAGAATTAAATCCCCAGAGACAATAATAATTTTGATAGAATAACCCACCAAATAAATCAGTCTCACTCGATTTGGAAGTTAAAAAAAAGGAAAACAAGTTTAACAATAACTTAAAAAAAAGGGTATCAAAGGTAGGGAGGTTACAAAGGGTGTAGGGAAGGAAGGATAACAAATACAAAAGGGTATGAATACAACCCGAATTTGTGGTGGTGATGATGCTGATGGCCACGTGTGTGTGGAGAGATGCAGTGTCCCAAGGGAGCAGTGTCCAAAGAGCAGAGTGAGTCCCAAGAGAGCAGTCCCCAAGAGAGCAGTCCCAAGAGAGAGAGAACAGGAAGTCCCCCTGCTTTTAAGGGACAGGAAGAGGGAGTGGGCTAACCCTCACCTGGGGCTGTCCAGACCCACCCCTGAGGAGGGGTCAGGACCCCCTGAGGTCAGGTTTCAAGTTCAGGGACACTCCTCCTGGAGTGTTAACCATATACACTGTCATTACAAGACCTTGTAAATAGTCCTTCCCCAGCCTTCCTGTAGGTCCCCTTCAGATGTTGGAAGGCCACTCCAAGGTCTCCTTGAAGCATTTTCTTCTCCAGGCTGCACAGCCCCAACTCTCATAGGCTGTCCTCATAGCAGAGCTGCTCCAGCCCTCTGAGCATCTTCGTGGCCTCCTCTGGACTTTCTCCAACAGTTTGATGTCCTTCTTGTGTTGGGGGCTGCAGAACTGCATGCAGTACTGCAAGTGGGGTCTCAGGAGAGCAGAGTCCTACAGTCTGAATTGGTATTCAGCCATTCCTTTCTATCAGTGGAAATGTCAAGTACCCATCTCCACTCTGTCCTTGTGCTTTAGCAAATCCAGGCTGCTCCTTCAGAACTGTATAGGAGGAACCCAGAAATAACCCATCAGGCCACAGAGGAGGCAGTATATAATTAGGAGTTGAGATTAAGTTTATTTGGAGGCAGAGCATGTATCATGGCTGTAAAAACAGACAAGAAGTCTCCTCTGGAGACTTTCATGGCCTATCCAGATGCATTCCTCTGTGATCTGAGCTAGATTGTATGGTCCTGCTCTGGCAGGGGAGTTGGACTTGATGATCTCTTTGGGTCTCTTCCAACCCCTGACATCCTGTGATCCTGTGAAAAGCGAAGTTTACGTGTGTGATTTCATCCTGAACACCGGTGTGGTACGAGACTGTAGTTGGTGTCTGGAAACACCGGTGTGGTACGAGGCTGGAGTTGGTGTCTGAGAACGCTGGTGTGGTACGAGGCTGGAGTTGGTGTCTGGAAACACCGGTGTGGTACGAGGCTGTAGTTGGTGTCTGGAAACACCGGTGTGGTACCAGGCTGGAGTTGGTGTCTGGAAACACTGGTGTGGTACGAGGCTGGAGTTGGTGTCTGGAAACACCGGTGTGGTACCAGGCTGTAGCTGGTGTCTGAGAACACTGGTGTGGTACCAGGCTGGTAAAAAGCGTGCTGCAGCTTTCTGAGGTGCTTTGTTCTTTCTTACCAATCTAACAGCTCTCTCAGAAAAGTAATTTTCTTCCTATCAAGTCAAATGCAGCTGCAGGTGTTGAGAAGCTCCACTGATACAGCATTTGCCTGCTTTCTAGGAAACTTTGATGGTGTTGTTTAGAAATACTTCAGTAAAATGCAATTAGTAGTCAGCAAAGTTGAAATTTAACCTTCCAGTGCATCTTTCCTGGTGCACTTTACAAGCACTTCAGCTCCAAGAGGAGCGAGGACCCCGTGAGTCCCCCAGGGTTCCTTTCTTTTGGGGGCAGAATAATTGCTCAGCATGGCATGGACATTTTTGGGAAAGAGAGTGGCTGTGAGGAAAAGAAATCTTCAGACCTCGTGTTTGTCCCTTCAATGAGAAATATTAGGGATTTCCATTGTTCATTTGACTGTAAGGTCAGCCCAGCAGCTTCTCGATTCTATATGAGCCAAGCAGCACGCTTCTTTCTGCAGATTCATTTGCTTCAGAGAGACCAATGAGGAGCTGTTGTCAAAGGAATAAACCATTCTGTCTTCCCCAAAACTAATGACGTAGCAGATGTGTGCCCATGGCGAAAGAAATTTGAGGCTGCATTCAGATTTGCCTGAAATCATTGACAGAATAAGAAACTTTGTGATGTGTCAGCTTGTTTTGTTCCCCAGAACATTTTCTCATTAGGGAGGATTGCTTTGATGTATTAATTAGGATTTAACCCTATTGTATGTGCACCTCAGTGACTTCTGTGACTGAGTTTTTGCCACTCAAATGTCAATCTCTACTGATTTCTCAGCATAAGCATTTGAGCTGAAGAGATGAGTGGTAACCTTCAACCAAGCACAACTGAAGGTCGAGTGAAAAGAAACTAAATTCAGAGCTCTCCATGTCAAAACTACAGTGGTTATGAGAAGAACTCTTAAGTGTTGCAAGTGTGCATCATGTAAAGGCACATCAGAATATTTCTTATCTGCTCCTCTTCTTTTTTTTATCTGCCCAGGTATATACCATGAAAGGTAAGGCTGTTACTATTATGCTCTAAGTTTAGAAGTGAATAGTAGAGTAAGGACTGTTGAGTCATGGTCACAAGGGTGTCAAGCTGGGGTTTAAAGCAGTTACTGAGCCATTTAGCTATCTTGGAATAAGAGCTGGCGTGGTTGGTTTTTTTTTCCTCTGGATGAGTATGAAAAGCCTTTAATAAAAGTATCCCAAAATGGTTTGAAAGAGGGAAAAAATATTTGTATTTTGTTAACCTTTAATTTAAAAAGTAAGCCTGTTAGTAATATCCCAGGGCTAACAAGGAACTTTTCCAAAGCATGAGTGCTAGAGAGGAGGATTTCTAGACACACCATTGAATATTCTGGTCATTTAGTTCAATCAACTCCTGCTCTGTGAGCCTGACTGCCAGCTGAGAGGTTGTTCCTAACTGGGGTCCTGTTCAGTCACTAATACTTAATTTGAGTTTCGTGTTTCTGTCATACTGAGTTGGTCAGTGTTGGCTGGGCTGTCAGGGCTACAGCCTGTTGTATCAAAGCTTGAGAACTGCCACACAGCTGGCTGAATGTAGGTACTCAAAATGAGCTGTGGGAAAGAGCACACAGGGTGCACAGGGAAAAAAATGTGCAAGAGGGAAAAAGCTTTTGCTTTGAAAATAGATCTTAATATAATTTGCTTGGTTTTGATTGCTCCAACTTGCACTAGTCTATTACAGGCTGAAGGTTGAGTGGAAAGAAACTAAATGCAGAGTTCTACAGATCAAAACTGCAATGGCGAAGAACTCCCAAGTGTGCGTCATTGTGAAGGGTTAACCCTCCTGGGGGAGTGGTCTTGACCCTGACCCCAGGTCCTCCTGACTTCTCCCTGGGGATGGGTCAGAACCTTACTCCAGGTGCAGTCCACTCCCAAGTCCTGTCTAGCCCCTTACAAAACAGATGAAATTCCTCTTTTGTCCTCTCTTGCCCTGCCTCCCTTCCTGACAATACCACTTTCCTGCTGCTCTTTGTTTTACCACGTGGCCATTAATTCAGGAGGCAGACAAGACCACTGCCATCAATCTGTTTGTATATATATATATAGAGAGAGTATCTTGTTTTCCCTTCCCTGTACCTCTTTGTAACTCCCCTACCTCAAATACCTATTATTTATTGTTCAGGTTTTCTCTTTTACCTTCCACATTGAAGTGAGACTATGTACTTGGGTGTATTTTACCTTTTCCTCTCTACATCTAACTACTTTCCTTTGAAAAAAGGAGAGAAGAGGGAAAGGCATCCTATAAATTCTTATTGCTTCTACTAACTCTATTTGAGTCTCTGGGAAATTTAAACTAGAACTGAGACAATCATGTAAAGGCACTTCTGAGTATTCCTTATTTGCTCCTCCTCTTTCTTTATCTGCCCAGCTACATAGCACAAAGGGTAAGGGTGGAAATTAAGGTGTTATTATTATGCTTTAAGTTTAGAAATGAATAGTAGAATCAAGACTGTTGACTCATGGTCACAAGGATGTCAGGCTGGGGTTTAAAGCAATTATTGAGCCGTTTAGTTAACTTGGAATAGGATCTGGCATGTGAATGTGAGGAAGCATTAATATGAAACATTAGCATTCCTTCCCAGACAATGTGTGTAGCACAGTAGGCAGTGAGCTTTACCTCTCCATATGTTTTCCAGTTAGGAAAAAAAAAAAAAAGAGAAAAGCCCCCAACATAGCATAAGGAGAGGAAATAAACACTTGTATTTATGTTACCAGCAGCTAAGTTGGACTGACATTAGCAGCGAGATACCTGCATCCCAGCTTTTGACCCCAACCTGAATGCCACCTGCAGTGTGATTTAGGATTCATGTACATATGATTATTGGAAATACAAGCTGGTATCTTAAGGTAGGAGTGACTCCTTTTTGGTATACAGGTAATGCTGAAATATTTTTGGGAGTGCTTTATAGTTCAGTGTTATGTGCCTTAAAAGGAAAGCCTCCAGCTTACAGGTGATAGTCAAAGCTGATGAGACTACCACCACCCTTTTCACAGCATGCATACCACTGTGCTCCACTTGCACATTAATGAATTGTAAAATATCTGCTTCTCTGGAAGTGTTTAGTAAGAGACTGGATGTGGCACTCAGTGCCATGATTTAGTTTAGATGGTGTTGGGTGATAGGTTGGACTCTGTGTTCTCGATTAACTGCTTGAGAGAGTCCAGCGCAGAGACACAAAGATGATGAAGGGAATGGAACATCTCTCTTATGAGGAGAGACTGAGGGAGCTGGGGCTGTGCAGTTTGGAGAGGAAGAGACTGAGAGGTGACCTCATCAATGTTTATAACTATGTAAAGGTGAGTGCCAGGAGGATGGAGCCAGGCTCTGCTGGGTGATGGCTGATGACAGGACAAGGGGCAATGGGTGGAAGTTGAGGCATAGGAAGTTTCATTTAAACATGAGGAGGAGTTTTTTCCCTGTGGGGGTGGCAGAACCCTGGAACAGGCTGCCCAGGGGGGTTGTGGAGTCTCCCTTTCTGGAAATATTCAAAACTCACCTGGATGCATTCCTGTGTGATCTGCTCTACGGGATCTTGCTGTGGCAGGGGAGTTGGATTGGATGAGCTTTTGAGGTCACTTCCAACCCCTGACATTCTGTTATTCTGTGTGTATGTGAAGGCCTTTTCCAGACTGATTGATTCTATGATAGATCAGTTTTAATCAGCTCTGCTCTATCTGTGCAACATCCAAATATTTCCATTGTCCTCACTGACATCATTCCGGATTTTTATATTAGTGTGATGTAGAGCAGAAATCTGCCTGGAGAAGATGGAACCCCAAAGGTATTCACTAAACCATCTCTTTTTAATAATAATAATTTAAAAAAAATAAATAAGAACTGTTGAAGCTGAATGCCATTTGTCATTGTCTGCCACTTGCTTGTATCTGGTTATAAAAGAGGAATGGGAGAAAGCTATCCCATTAGCTGGTAGTTCAAAAGTAGTTCAACTAGAAAGCGCAGTGCCTCCAGGAGCCTCTTTCTAGTGGTAGTCTAATCTCTGCAGGTTACTATTTGGAGTTATTTTAAACCAGCCTCTCCTTAGGCTTTACTGTCTAAGAGTACCTGCTATCTGCATTCTCGTTTAACTTGCAACTTTCACACATAATTGAGGATGCTATTTCAAAGCAGGGAGCTTTCCGAAGCTCCCTTTTGAGAGGGGCTTCCCATTTTAACAAGTCCTCTTCTGATGCAGTGAGCGCTGACCTCTGCCCTGTTCTCTCTGCCCTGTTCTCAGCAAAGGTAGAGCTGAAAGGGAAAGGCCCTGGCATCCTTTAAAACATTGTGGCTAAATATCCTTTCATGTTTCTGTGGTCAAAAAATGCAGATGAAATTGGAAAGTCTCATCTTTTATTACTTTCTTTAATGAAGGGCGTTGCTAAAGAGCAAATTATTCCACAAGCAATTCCTTTTTCTCTGCTCTTCTAAAGGAATAGAATAGAATAGAATAGAATAGAATCAATCAGGTTGGAAGAGACCTCCAAGATCATCCAGTCAGGAGTTCAGACGGGAGTATTCTTTTATGTCACATATTTGCATTGCAACTTTTACTTGGGGATATAAAAACAATTTGCAAATGTGAATTAAGGGTCCCACCCCAGTCAAGTGATTCTCAGAGAGGTAAGAGCTGGCTGAGCAGTAGAGGGTCCTAGCAATAAGGCTGACCTTCACCTCACCTTACTGTGCTGTGTCTTTACCTTCCTTTTAACTGCCTCTTTAGTCTGAGGTGATTTATGACAAAAATAGCTTCCCAATGTGGACAGTAAAGCCCCTGTTATGTTTTGAGGTTCAAGTAAGCCATAACAAAAATGGATTTTTGCTTGTGGATTCAGCACTTCAGCACAGTGTGGCTGCTTGGTGGAGCTGTGAGAAGGAGCAACTTTGGGTGAGCTTTGTTCTTTACTGTGCAAGCTGGAATTATAGAATCTTTAAGGTTGGAAAAGACCTTTAAGATCATTGAGTCCAACTGTAACCAACTACCATGACCACTAAACCATATTCCGAAGCACCACATCTACAGCTTCTTGAACACCTGGTGACTTCACCACCTCCCCAGGCAGCCTCTTCCAATGTCTCACCACTCTCTCAGTAAGGAATTTTTTCCTAATGTTCAGTCTGAACCTCCCCTGGCACAACTTAAGCACATTTTATCTCATCTTATTGCTAGTTATGTGGGAAAAGAGACCAACACTTGCTTCACTACAACCTCCTTTTAGGTAGTTGCAGAGAGCAGTAACATCTCCCCTTGGCCTTCTCTTCTCCAGACTAAACTGCCCTAGACAACTCCCTCTGTGCAGTTTTGATTTGCCCTGCTCGGTTCTCAGGTGCACAGAATTTCCTCCACAGCCTCCCTCTCTCCTTCTGAAGGTGAGCTGTGTGTCAGGCAGGAGGCAGAGCTTTATGTCATACAGGTGGTGCTGTGAGCAGCTGGGATGAGATGCACACAACTCTGCAGTTGCAGAAACCATGAAGAGTCTTCAGCTGGCTGCAAACTTAGTTCCTGCAGTCCTAACTGATTTGTGTTCTGGCTGTGTTAGTAGAGCCAAAGGCAGAAGAAACAAAGCTGCAAATTCCCGAGGTTGGGATGAAGCTCCTCAGATGGGAAGACACTGCACAGTTTCCAGCTCTGAAGAGAAACTGGAACAGCTCTGTGACCCAGCCCTCCCTGTCCGCTTAGACTGGCTGCTTATTCACATCCTTGGAATCATCTGTATTGTACAAAACGCGGAACAAGACACTTGTGATGCATAGGAGTTGTCTTGCCCTGAAGCACCAGGCTCAGTGAGGAAAAACTGAGCTGTGGAATCACACAGGTAATGAAGTGTAAGCTTCAGAAACTACCCATCAGTAGCTGCAGCTTTTACCCAGCAGAATATGGCTGGAAACTTGGGTCTTTGGTCCTTAACATCCTCATGCATGGTTTCTAATGGGGTCTGACCTGGATGACCTGCATACCTTTTCTTCCCTACTTCCTACCACAGATTGACATTAAATGCCTGTTAGAAGTTTACACATTATCCTGGAGGAAAAGCCAAAATTCCTCCTAGGTTCACTGCTGGGTTGCAAGATTGTGTTTTCTGTTAGGAAAACTAAATTCAGACTTTACAGGTGACATCTACAAGCAGAGCTCAAAGGTCACTCTAGTGACTTAGTTCTCTAGTCTCTCTAAGAGACTCTAGTCTCTTAGTTTAGGTCCTAACCCATACCTCCCTTAGCCTGCTTTTGGATGCCTAGGGCTGGAAGCTGTTGTAGGGTTCTCTTGGATTTAGACCTGTGGAGAAGGAATGAGAGGGAAGCCCAACAGCATATGATTAAGGGAATGGAAGATCTCTCTTATGAGGAGAGTCTGAGGGAGCTGGGGCTCTTTGGCTTGGAGGAGAGGAGACTTGTTCATGCTTATAAATACGTAAAGGTGAGTGCCAGGAGGCTGGAGCCAGGCTCTGCTTAGTGATGCCCAATGACAGGACAATGGGCAATGTGGGTGGAGGTTGAAGCATAGGATGTTCCATGGAAACATGAGGAGGAATTTTTTTCCCTGTGAAGGTGACACAACACTGGAACAGGCTGCCCAGGGAGGTTGTGGAGTCGAGATACTCAAGAGCTGCCTGGATGTGTTTCTGTGTGGTCTGCTGTAGGTGATCTTGCTCTGGACTGGGTGATCTTTTGAAGTCCCAGCCCCTGACATTCTGTGATTCTGTGACATGAACTGCAGAATGTGAAACTCGGATATTTCCTGTGCTGGTGAGTGATTCTGATTTTGCAGCCAGGAGAGTTAAAGCACACAAAGTTCAAGTGCTAAGACTAGATCTTCCTGAAGAGATAAACTGTTCATTTTATGTAATATTGAGATGCAGCCAGGCTGAGGGGTGTTGTGTCTCTTCACAGACACTCAGAAAGCAGAGATGCTGACCTGTCGATTGTACCTGACTGTTACAGGAAAGATCTCCTCATTTCTGTCAGTGACTGCTCTATACTGGCCTAGTTTCCTCCCAGCAGCTGCACAGCACGGCACCAGCAAGTGTAATTCCGATCTCAATTTACGGGTGCCTGTTAAAGTGCAAGTTGCGCTCTAAGGCACTGCTTGTTCTCAAACACGGTAAAGCAGCTAGGGAACAGTGCAGCGAATGGGGAGAAGGCAGAGTGAGGCAGCGATAAGAGCGGAGAGCACATTTTCACTTCTAAGTCAAAGTCATCTCAGAAAAGAAAGCACAAAGAGATTCTTAAAGTGTGCAGGAAAATTGCTGCTGTAGTGCATGGCTTGGAAATGTTAAAGGAGGACTGTTTGTCTGTGGAGGCACTGCCTGCTTCTCAGGCAGAAGGGCTGGTGGCCTCAGCTGCAGCAGCAAAACGTAATCGGTTCTGTGCTCCTGCTGTATTTGGAGTCGAAACTGTCGATGAGCTGGGATGCAAAGACAAAGAAGGGCTTCAAGTGGTGGAGGACAAAAAGCTTTCTGAATATTTTTGAAAATCCCAAACATTAACCATCAGGATTCTTTTCCTGATTGCTCCCATGCACTAATTAGAGCTGCCCTGTTTTGGCAGAACTGTCTTTGACCCTTTCTAGGGTGAATTGTGCACCAGGGATCCCTCCCCAGCAGACTTCCTCGTGACCTCTGTTGCAGCAGTGTTATTTCCCTACCTCAGCACTTTCTGGATGTAGTGGTGTATAGCTCTCTGGTTCTCTATTTAACCCTTCCCTACTATTTCTGCCAACAGACTTTCCCCCAAACACTATTATTTTTTTTCCTTTCTTTGCTGTTGTGTTGGTTTGAGGCTAATTGGAATATTTTAATAAGAGAAATTAGATCATTGGCTGTGAAAATAAAATAGTAGTGATGTCTATATCACTCATATCATAGAATCAACCAGGTTGGAAGAGACCTCCAAGATCATCCAGTGCAACCTAGCACCCAGCCCTGTCCACCGTGGCACTAAGTGCCTCATTCAGTCATTTCTTGAACACCTCCAGGGATGGTGGCTCCACCACCTCCCTGGGCAGCCCATTCCAATGCCAATCACTCTCTCTTTGAAGAGCTTCCTCCTAACATCCAGCCTATACCTCCCTTGGCACAGTTTGAGACTGTGTCCCCTTGTTCTGTTGCTGGTTGCTTGGGAGAAGAGACCAACCCCCATCTGGCTACAGCCTCCCTTCAGGTAGTTGTAGACAGCAATGAGGTCACTCCTGAGCCTCTTCACTCTTTAACTTCCATCTGACTGAGTTAGTCTGGTGATTTTGTGGAGGGGTGGGAAACTCCCAAACTACGACAGCTTGGCATCTCTTTGTGTGTTCTTTCTGTAGAAACAGCCAAACCAGCTGAATTTCCCCTTTGTCTCTGTGTTTCCTCTTTTTTTCCTTCCACTTTATTGAGCACCGCACTCCATAGGTTTTCCTGTACAACATAGGGTAATTGACAGAGATTCTCCAGCCTTGTCTTGAATTATACTGCCCTTACCTGCATCATTGTTATTATTTACTGCTTTTTCTTTCTCCTTATTGTTTGCTCCTAAAAGAAAAGCCCATGGGGTGTTGTGGAGTCTCCCTCTCTGGAGATATTCAAAACCTGCCTGCATGTGTTCCTATGTGATCTGGTCTAGGTGATCCTGCTCTGGCAGGGCGGGGTGGACTGGATGAGCTTTCGAGGGCCCTTCTAGCCCCTGACATTCTGTGATTCAGATGTGCTAAGCATTGCACAAGCAGAGAAATCTTTTGTCAGAGAAGCAGCAACTTGACCGAGGAAGGATGGAGAAACATGGGGTGCAGAGGTGTGTGTGTACCTAGGACATTTCCTGGCATCTTACCTTACACCTTTTAACAGTGCATGGTACACAGCACTCCAGTCCCTGAGGAATTAAAATAATAATATGTATTGAGGGGGGAAATATTTTCTTAGAGCTGCCACTCATGTGCTGGGAAAAGGGCATGGGAGCATTGTTTGTGAAAGGTATTGTGAGATAAATTGCAAGAAAAAGATGTGGGCTTGCTGTCTGTAAGAACAACCATAAGGACCAACCAACTCACAGTCGTGAGTGTCTACCAGGAAAGTGATGGTGGGCACTGAGTAGAAGAGAGGAGCTCATGGGAAGGGGTTGTGAGTGGGAAATGGTGAGGTCTGTTTTAGTCAGAAGGGATTGCTGGGGACTGGTGATGTACTCCTGGGTGGTGGCTTTGCTTGAATATGGGAGAGAGCTTCATCTGCCTGGTTTAGACCTGAGTCATCAACAGAAGCAGCTGAAAAATGTTGGGGTTTGCAGGCAAAAGATTGCCCAGAGATAAAGCACTGAACAATGCAGGGGACCAGTAATGCGTCTCATGGTGGCACACTCATCACCTTGCCTCCCTTACAGACCTGGTGAGGGAGATGAGCATACTTCAAAACCTATTGAAGAATACTCTTTGCCCCTGTCTCCATGTTTCCTTCGTTGCTCTAAATGCATTTGTATTCCTTTCTTTGCCAGCTCAGTACTTCTCCAGGGGTTTCTGTTGCCTTCTAAATGCTGTCACTTCTAGCTCTTCCCCTTCATTTGTGTCTTTTACTTGCTCTCAAGCATCTACCTTTTTCCAGTCTCATTTTTTCTTTGTATGAGTTTACTAAATTCTTATCTCTATCTTTTTCCCTACTTGCCAACTGGGGAAGGTGGGGGCAGCTTTCATTTGGTGCAGGAGATGTCTGTGAGCATGTACTGCTCTCTAAAAGAGCAGGCAAAGTCGAATTGTCATTTGTGAGGCTCTTTAGCATGGCTGATGCGAGGCAGTTTCCTTGTCAGAGTGTTAACAGAGAGCTGTAGTCTGAAATTTTGAGTTGGAGATGTCAGCAGCGGTTACCAGGGAAACTTCTAAAATTGCACTGGCAAAGTCTCTGCTCAAATTCTGTATCAGATCTTTGGGAAAGGGAACCAAGTGAACAGGCATAGATTGGGAAGGCAGCGCTGTGTAAGACTGGGGAATGCTTTGCCTACAAGCAAAATAAAACTCCCTGAAGCTTCAGGGTGATACAAGCTCTGCAAATCCTGAACCTGGAAAATAGCAGCAGTGAAGCAAAAAGGTTCTGAAACAACAATGTTCTCTTAACGTTTCATGCAGACAATAGCTTTGACAGGATTGTGTTTCTTAACCTCCATTTGGAGTTTTGGTTCTCAGTAGTAAGAAGAGAAGAGTTGTTTCTAGCAGGTAATTCACAAAAATTGCAGTGTGTTCCTAGGGACTAATTGGAATGGGCTGCCCGGGGGCGTTGTGGAGTCTCTCTCTCTCTCTCTCTCTCTCTCTCTCTCTCTCTCTCTCTCTCTGGAGATATTCAAGACCTGCCTGGATGCGTTCTTGTGTGATCTGGTCTAGGTGATCCTGCTCTGGCAGGGGTGTTGGACTGGATGAGCTTTTGAGGTCCCTTCCAGCCTCTAACCTTCTGTGATTCTGTGAAGACACCCCGCACTCTGCCACCCTGAGCCCCCCAGAAGGGAAGAGCATAGACAAGTGTTCATGCATATTTAAATCTATGCTAATCAGACAGCAAATGTCAGAAACTTGTAAAAAGGAGAGCTCCAATTGCACTTAACAGCCTCTTTACCTAAATACTGTTGCACCTTTTCTGGCTGAAGAGGTCTGAGCCACAGGCTGCTGCAGGTTGGGATATTTTAACCACTATGTGGGTTTTTTTTGGCTGTTCCTTGTTGTCAGAATATGGTCAAAGGTCATTTATGCTCAATGGTCATAGGCCTGACCTGACACAGCTGGGCTTACATAGGGTCAAATGTATTACCCTGTGCTTGTGTACCTACTGGCCTAATGGGAAGTAGTCTGTGTCAGGATGTGAATTACAAATAATATTTCCAACATATTAAATGTTTGAGCTGTGCATATTTTGTTACTGCCTTCACAGATACAAGTCTCTGCTTTAAAATAGGAGCTATACTAAGGGGAAAGGTGTCTGTTTCTCATTATCACCTAAACCAGAAAGCAGCTTTGCTTTCAGAACACATTGTCTGCCCAGGTAAGCCATGTGTATTTGTTGTCTGATAATAAATGTTGCTGGATCAGCCTCTTGATTCAATAAGATCTGTGAAAAGTAGAGTTGCTTTTCCATACGTGTCAGAAAGATTCCCTCTTGTGTGGCACTGATTGCAAACTATTAATGAGCTGACTTTGCCACTTCTGTGCAAGAGCTCTAGGAACATAATCTAAACAGATGAGGAGTGTAGAGAGGAATATGATATGTGTACATCTAGTGACAGATAGTTGGCCAACTTTAGAACCTGGGACTGTGCTGGTGCTGCTTCAGAACTTGGGACTATGCTGCTGTGGGAAGCTGATTGCTATGCTGAATTCAAACCATAAAGAGTGCAAATAATTAATCAGCATATGATTAATCAGAAGCTCATCGTGCTCTGGATGTTGTGCATGAAACAAAAAGTGCCTCAAGTAGCAAATTCCTCTGGGGAGATAAGGAAGTTATTCTTGCTGCTGCACCGTGAAGAACAGCGGTGCTGCTGATGAGAAGAGGTGGGTAGCTGCTCTGACTTGCAGTGCTGCTGTAGGAGTAGATGGTGCTTTGCTTACCCTGGTATGGGGCAATGATGTCTCCTTTGAAGATAATATCCAATATTATCAATAAGAGATCAAGCTCTGTTTTAATTTCACCTCCCCAAAACTTTGTTTCTGTGGGGTTTCAGTGTAACAAGATGTGCTAGAAGACAGCATTCCTGCAATCTAGTGCTGCAGAGCTGGCAGGAGGATGGCTCACTGGTTGAATATTAAGGTAGAGTGAAAGCAGCTTGTGGTTGTAGGAACAACTTCAGGAGCATACAGTGGCCTCCTGATACCATTTCTTTGCACTTCCTGTTGTTTCATCAGGAATATTCTTTGTCTTTTTTTTAATTCTTGCTGTGAGAAGCTGGTGTCCTGAAAACTTCAGCATTTTGACTCATGTATGAACTGAAGGGGTGTTACTGTCTGGTTTTTGCTGTGGCAGAAAGCTACTAATGATACAGCAGCTCCCTTCTTGAGGAGCAGATCTAACACATAGAGCAGCAGTTCTGAGAAGCAGTGGGAACGTATAATGAGCTGTACAGCAGCTAGTCATTCCTTGAACCAACTGCAACCTGCCCTGGGCAGGTCAGCCAGCCCTTCTGGCCTGTGGTTTGCTGGCTGGGAGTAGGCAGAGCTGGGCAGCAGCGTGTGACCTAACTCCACACTTTCTTAACCCACCCAGTGCGCATGATGTCTTCTGGCTTAAATGTGGGACAAAGACAATGGAAGTGAAATGGTGCTTTCTCTCTGAGAAGCAGAACTGCACTTTAGAGAGAAAAGTGAGGAATTATTTTTTCTGCCCAGAAAACTGCAGGAGGTGTAGAAGTGTTCAGCATCACACACACACACTTTGGTTTTCCTCAGCCATAAACTATATTTTAGGCATTGTTATTTGCAACGCTCTGGTGCAGACAATAAACACACAAAGCTATTTTATGAAAGCTTGAAGCTCTTAATTTAAATCCTCCTTTTGTCCCTTAATCTTCACAGAAACACGGAGACAGGCTGAGAAAATGTGGGTGAGTATATTGTAAGAAACTCCTGATTCTTTAGGGTAATGTTTAATGATCAGGCAGTGACTGAGTTTACACACATTAAATATTTATTTTTCTGCTGTAGACCTGAATGGGGAAATGTGCTCACATTGCTGCTGGATCACTAATTGGCTAACTGTGGATGCTTAGGGTGCTTCTGAAGCAGCAGTTTTATCTGTGGCACTTGTCTCATTAAGCATTTTACTGTTTGTATTCCAGAAGTCATGAATTCTCCAGCTGGGGCTGGGGCTTTGATAAATTGCCATTTTTTGATGCTCAAAACATAACATCATTGCCTCTGAGTAATAAAAAGTGTCAGTTTGCATTTTTAAAAATATTTTGCAGAGCCTATTTCTGTTCTTTGTCACTGTTTGCAAAGTCAACATCTTGTTGAAATCAGTGGGTTTCTTCTAGATCACTGAATCACAGAATGTCAGGGGCTGGAAGGGACCTCGAAAGCTCATCCCAACCCCCGTGCAGAGCAGGATCCCCTAGAGCAGATCACACAGAAACATGTCCAGGCAGGTTTTGAATATCTCCAGAGAGAGATTCCACAACCCCCCTGGGCAGCCTGTTCCAGTGCTCTGTCACCCTCACAGGGAAAATATTCCTCCTCACATTTACATAACACTTCCTATGCCTCAACTTCCATCCTTCACCCCCTGTCCTGTCATTGGGCATCACCCAGCAGAGGCTGGCTCCAGCCTCCTGGCACTCACCCTTTACATATTTATAAACATTGATGAGGTCACCTCTCAGTCTCCTCTTCTCCAAGCTGCAGAGCCCCAGCTCCCTCAGTCTCTCC
This sequence comes from Tricholaema leucomelas, assembly GCA_013400475.1. Lineage (NCBI taxonomy): Eukaryota > Metazoa > Chordata > Aves > Piciformes > Lybiidae > Tricholaema lacrymosa > Tricholaema leucomelas. The sequence goes on from WAAF01000029.1 coordinate 1,098,238, forward strand.
TCACAAAAGAGATGTTCCATTCTCTTCACAGAATCATAGAATAGAATCATAGAATCAACCATGTTGGAAGAGACCTCCAAGATCATCCACTCCAACCTAGCACCCAGCCCTATCCAGTCAACTAGACCATGGCACTAAGTGCCTCATCCAGTCTTTTCTTGAACACCCCCAGAGACGGTGACTCCACCACCTCCCTGGGCAGCCCATTCCATCTTTGTGCCTCTGCACTGGACTCTCTCAAGCAGTTCTATGTCCTTGAACAGAGGGGCCAAGAACTGGACACAGTACTCCAGATGTGGCCTCACCAGGGTGGAGCAGAGGGGCTACTAGCCACACTCCTTTTCATACACCCCAGAATGGCCCTGGCCCTCGTGGCCACCAGAGCACATTGCTGGCTCATGGTCAACCTCCCATCAACTCGGACCCCCAGATCCTTTTCTGCATCACTGCCTTCCACCAGGTCAGTTCCCAACCTATCCCTGGGGTGGTTCTTTTCCAGGTGCAAGACTCTACACTTGCCCATGTTGAATTTCATTAAATTTCTTCCTGCCCAACCCTGCAGCCTGTCCAAGCCTGGCTGAGTGGCAGCACAGCCTTCTGGTGTGACAGCCACTCCACCCAGTTTGGTGTCCTCAGATGATCTGGCTACAGAAGCAAAACTATAATTCCATGGGATGTGTGTGATTCCTCACTGCTTCTCTATTGTATTTTTAAGTCCTTTACTCAAATTTCCAGTGGAAATGTTTTTCCAGACCTCTTGCTGCTGTACTCAGACTAGGATCATTCTGTCATGTGCAAGGTAGCCTTGGCTAATCTTCAAGGGAACAAAACTCAGGTGGTGACTGGCAGCCATGAAATGCCTTCTGCTATTGAGTGGTCTGATGCCAGCACCAGTCTGCATTTCTCATCTCATCTGTCCCTGGGATGTTTCTGGGGAACACCTTGTCTGTGCTGGGTTGAATTCTGCCCCAGACACAGTCTGTTCCACCACTAAGGGCAATATGATCAGTTTCTGAGTTGGTGCTCAGCATGTGTTGGGGCAGGTAGATTGAAGGTGTAGTAGCTGATCTTACTGAAGTTGTATCCAAGGTCAGCTCATGTTCTGTGTGGCCTTTTTTAAATCCACCACAGAACAAGTATTCTCTTCTAAGCAGTCTCTTTGCCAAGGCAACCAGTGACAAAACAAGACAACATGGTCTCAAGCTCTACCAGGGCAGGTTCAGGCTGGATGTTGGGAAGAAGTTCTTCACAGTAAGAGTGATTGGCATTGGAATGGGCTGCCCGGGGAGGTGGTGGAGTCACTGTCCCTGGAGGTGTTTAAAGGAGACTGGATGAGGCACTTGGTGCCATCGTTTAGTTAATCAGAGGTGTTAGGTGATAGGTTGGACTTGATGATCTTGAAGGTCTTTTCCAACCTGATTGATTCTGTGAAGCTTCCTTATACCCACCCTATCCCTGGTCACAATGGTGGCACCTTCTTTTGCTTTTCTGTCCTTTGTGTTCCACTCTCTCTGTTTTTATAGGGATAGCCCTCCTCAGGAACTGTCTCCTGTGTCAGGGCTGAGCTGCAACATCAGGTTAGCCCTGGAGAAAGGAGCTGAGTTTGCATAAGGTGTGTGGAGAAAGATCATCTTGTCCAGGAGGGACTCAGTGAATGTATCACACATTTTTCTTTCTCAGGAGAGCTGTTTTATTTATGGTTGAACTTCTGCCCCAGGTGAGTAGCCTAAGAAATACTTTAACTCTTCCTTTCCTTCATATTTAAAGAGTAAGATTATACTCAAATAGCAAACGGGTGCAAGATCTCTCTCTTGTATGCAAAAAGTGCTGAGATGCTGAAATACTGAGCTCTTCAGAGCAGAACATTTATTTATCCTGTGGGTTACTCTTATAATGTCACCTTTAAGTGTGCACCATTTGCTGCTCTGAATGTTCCTGCATACTCTAAATGCCATTCTAACGTCGAAGCTAATGTCGAGGCTTTAAAAGGATTTTTCCTAATGGAATTTTAAATGTAGATAAATGAACCTTTGACATTCTTTTATTTTTATGTTTTTTTTTTTTTTTTTTTTAGGTTTGGTTAATCTTAATTATTTGCTCAGTTCTGTCTGGTTCTCTTTCTTGGCACATTAATGATATTTAGATGTGGAGCACCCTAAGGAGGCTTCGTAGCCCAATTATTTGAAGTCACAAAGGATCAAAGCTGCCGTTCTAAAAGCTCAGTTTATAGTTTGGTTAATGACATCCACAGTCATTTCTGAGGTCACAGCGTGGCAGGTTTACTTATCTCTTTGTAGCCCAGGAGCAGCCTATTTAACCACTGCTGCTTTTGTATAGAAGAATAAAAAGAATTCAAGGCAGAGTATTTGGCATTTTCACCTTTAACGATATTTAACACTTATACTATCAAAGTAGAAACTTCCTCAGGGTAATGCCAACTGAAAGAATTCAAAATATTCCTGCAAGAAGTTGATTTTTGGGGCTTCCCCTTCCAGGACATAGGCAAGCTGCCAGACTGATGGTCCCTTTTTGAGCATTGCTTCCTCCTTAACCTGCCCATCTCCCTGCTTCTTTCTTGATTAATCTGCCCTGAAAATTTTAACTCATCTCTTAAACCCTCTCTTTCCTGTAAATGTTTGTGTAACACTGTTTTATTAAACAAAGATTACTTGTAGGGTGTTTCTTTTTTTGAGGCAGCTAAAGCATTATTTATCTGAGCCAGTGAAGCAGTCCACATTTACAGTCTCAGCCTAAAAAGCAACATTTTTCCTTTATAACTGCATGCTCTTAACTGTACTTGGACTTATGTCCGTCCACTCCTGTACTCGTTTATGAAATGTAACAGCATAGGAAGCTCCAGCAGCTAACTAAACCAAACCATTTGTTGTTGCTTTGATCACTTTCATTGTGGTAAGGAAAATCTAGAGGAAATCCAACCCTGCTCTGCTCTGCTTCAGCATAACTTACTGAATCAATAATGTCTATAAATAGTTTTGTGCTAAAGTATAACATCTCTGCATCTACTGTCATTAGCCAGTGGTTTTCTGTGCCTAAATGAAACACTTACCAAAGTGCAAGGTCCCATATTTGGGTAGGGACAATCCCAGGCACAAGTCCAGGCTGGTTGCAGAGTGAATTGAGAGTAGCCCTGAAGAAAAAGACCTGGGGGTGCTGATTGATGAGGAGCTCGCCATGAGCCAGCAGTGCAGCTCAGAAGGCAAATTGTGCCCTGGGTTGCATCAAGAGGAATGTGGCCAGCATGTCAGTAGAGGTGATTCTGCCCCTTTACTTTGCTCTTGTGAGACCACACCTTGAATACTGTGTCCATTTCTGGTGTCCCCAGCATAAGAAGGACACACAGATATTGGAGTGCTTCCAGCAAAGGGCCACAATGATGATCCAAGGGCTGGAGTGCCTCTGCTATGAGGATAGGCTGAGGGAGCTGGGGTTGTTCAGCCTGGAGAAGACCCTAGGTGGGGCTCAGAGCTGCCTTTCAATACCTGAAGGGATCCTACATGAAGGCTGGAGAGCGACTGCTTAGTGGGGAGGTTGCAGTAGATGATGTCTCAGGTACTTTCCAATCTGAGCCATTCTGTGATTCCATGAAATGGGTGTCACTTGCTGTGCTTTTGTGAGAAGAGTGACTGATGTCAGTGAAGATGCAGGAAGGGTGTGAACTATTTCTGCAGAAGATTCTCTCTTTTTTTGGTCTTGAAATAGTTAAATTGCCTGAGCTTAAGTACTCAGTTCCTTTTGAGAGAATCAAGGGAGGTTTTGGCTGGATGTTAGGAAAAAAATCTCTGAGAGGGTTGTCAGGCATTGGAACAGGTCACCCAGGGAAGCAGTTGAGTCACTGTCCCAGGATGTGCTTAAAAGCCATGTAGGTGTGATGCTTGGGAAGCTGCTTGAGCTAGCAGATGGAGTCAGGGACCAGTATAGTCCCCCTGTAATCCAGGAGGAAGAAATAAGGGACTTACTGAGCCACTTGGATCCTCACAAGTCCATGGGACCAGATGGGATCCATCCTAGGGTGCTGAGAGAGCTGCCAGATGAGCTGGCCAAGCCACTCTCCATCATTTGTCAACAGTCCTGGCTCACTGGAGAGGTCCCCAAAGACTGGAAGCTGGCCAATGTGATACCCATCCAGAGGAAGGGCCAGAGGGAGGAACTGAAAAACTACAGACCTGTCAGCCTGACCTCAGTGCCAGGCAAGGTCATGGAACAGGGCATCTTGAGTGCCATCACAAAGCACCTATAGGATAGCCAAGGGATCAGGCTCAGCCAGCATGAGTTTAGGAAGGGCAGGTCCTGCCTGACCAACCTGATCTCCTCTTATGGCCAGGTTACCTGCCTGGTGAATGTGGGGCAGGCTGTGGATGGAGTCTACCTGGACTGCAGCAAAGCCTTTGACACCATCTGCCACAACAAGCTCCTGGCCAAGCTGGCAGCTCATGGCTTGGACAGATTCACTCTGTGCTGGGTAAGGCACTGGCTGGAAGGCCGAGCCCAGAGAGTGGTGGTGAATGGAGCCACATCCAGCTGGCAGCTGTCACTAGTGGTGTTCCCCAAGGATCAGTGCTGGGCCCAGTCCTGTTCAACATCTTTATTGATGATCTGGACCAGGGGATTGAGTCCAGCATCACTAAGTTTGCAGCTGACACCAAGCTAGGAGCAGGTGTTATCTGTTGGAAGGTAGGAGAGCCCTGCAGAGGGACCTGGACAGGCTGGATGGGTGGGCAGAGGCCAATGGGATGAGATTTAACAAGGCCAAGTGCAGGGTTCTGCACTTTGGCCACAACAGCCCCAAGCAGTGCAACAGGCTGAGGACAGAGCAACTGGAGAGCAGCCAGGAAGAAAGGGACCTGAGTAGTTGAACCAGGTGCCCAGTTGGCCAAGAGAGCCAGTGGCATCCTGGCCTGTATCAGGAACAGTGTGGCCAGTTGGACAAGGGAGGTTATTCTTCCCCTGTACTCAACACTGGTCGGGCCACACCTTGAGTCCTGTGTCCAGTTCTGGACTCCTCAATTCAAGAGAGATGTTGAGATACTGGAATGTGTCCAGACAAGGGTGATGAAGCTGGTGAAAGGCCTGGAACACAGCCCTGTGAGGAGAGGCTGAGGGAGCTGGGGTTGTTTAGCCTGAGAAGAGGAGGATCAGAGGTGACCTCATTGCTGTCTATGACTACCTGAAGGGAGGCTGTTGTCAGGTGGGGATTGGTCTCTTCTCCCAAGCAACCAGCAACAGAACAGTCTCAAGTTGTGCCAGGGGAGGTGTAGGCTGGATGTTAGGAGGAAGTTCTTCCCAGAGAGAGTGGTTTGCCATTGGAATGGGCTGCCCAGGGAGGTGGTGGAGTTGCTGTCTCTGGAGGTGTTCAAGAAATACTGGATGAGGCTCTTAGAGCCATGGTGTAGTTGATTGGATAGGGCTGGGTGATAGGTTGGAGTGGATGATCTTGGAGGTCTTTCCCAACCTGGTTGATTCTATGGCTTAGTGGTGGACTTGGTGGAATAGAGTTAATATTTAAACTTGAACATCTTGAAGGTATTTCCTGTTGGCAAGGGGGTTGGACTTGGTGATCTCTAGAGGTCCCTTCCAACCTCTAAGGTTCTGTGCTTCTGTTATTTGCCAACTGAACTGATTCTTTAAGTCTATCATCATGCCCAACTCCAGAACACCTTACAGAAACTGACAAGACAGTGGAGCTAACCCATAGTGGTGTTCCTCAGGAGTCAGTGCTGGGACCAGTGCTCTTTAACATCTTTGTCAGTGATATGGACAGAGGAATTGAGTGCACCCTCAGCAAGTTTGCTCTAGTGGGAGGTGTCTCTGCCTATGGCGGGGGGTTGGAGCTGGATGATCCTTGAGGTCCCTTCCAACTGGAACCAACCTTTCTATATTCAGATAATGGGAAAAAGCTTCATGTTTGCAGATCCTAGTTCTCATGAGGAACTTAACCAACCATTCTACATAGTGCAGGTTGTGTGTTTACAAAATCTGGGGAGGTGTTTCATCTCCTGTAGCAGCACTGCTGTGATATGTCTGTTCTTTTGAAGGGTACCAAAAGAATAGAAGTCAATAGAGAGAGGCAGCATCTCTCTAAGTATTTAGACCAATGGATACAGAGTTGGATTAAATCTGATGCCTGACAGCTTGCCAGTTTTCTTCCCTTTATCAACTCATCTATCCTTAGTCTCTAAAACTTCATGTTGGAGAGAAAAAGCTACCCAAACCCGAAGATCCCAACCATGTTCTGTAGCTGAGAAATACGCATTCAGACAAGCACTCAGGAGGAACTCTGACAGCTCTCTCATCTCTAAGTACCAGTCCGATGCAGAAGGCTGGAAAGCCAAGAGCAGAACGGGACCCCGTGTCTTCAGTAAGGTAGTTTTACTTATTAACTAATGCCTGGAAACTAAGCTGCAATGATTCTACTGTGCAAAGAGAAAAGGAAAGACATATTATAAAGTCTCTGAATTCTGTTGCTCCTAGGAAACCTAACAATTGCCTAGTCCCATCACCATAACCTGCATCCTAAAGCAGGTGCCTTTCCCCAGTAGAAGTGCTTTGATGTCTTTGCCTGGAACTATTCACCACTTAGGACATGTTCTGGGGAAAAAATGTTTTTCATTATGCATGGCTTTTTGAAAAGGTACAGTAGATTAAATCCACTTTCCCCTCCCCCCTCTCTTTTTTTTTAATGCTTCTTCAGGAAACATTAATGCTCCTGTACCATTGCTTAATGGTTTTGTCTGTTTCTAAACAGGTCAGAAAGAATTACATTTCCTCCTGCTTAATTTTTAGAGCATCTTTTTTGTATTCCCTGTGTATTATCTCAAATGATGGCATATGCTTTTCATTCTGGTTTTGGCTTGTGTTCTTCCTGAAAGCAATGTTCTGTTCTGCACGTTGCTCTGTAATCTTCTTAAGTCATCATTTCACTTGCACTGTAAATAGAAATCCATTTGTGTAATTAATGATTTTGTTATTACAGGAACTTTTTTTTTCCTCCTTAATTTAATTTCTCTTATGATAGATGTCAAACATGCCATCTTTAACCTACAACCATTCTACCTACTGTGCTTAGTGACCTGCCTCTCACTGAAGACAAAGTTGAGACTTTCTGGTAAGAAGCTATGTATTGTCTCTATACCTGTGAAAAAGATTTTTCTCTGCTAGAGAGAGTCCAGTGGAGAGCCATGAGGATGACTGGGGGACTTGAGCATCTCTCCTATGGAGAGAGACTTAGAGCCCTGGGGCTGTTTAGTCTGGAGAGGAGAAGACAGAGGAGATCTGATCTATGTCTATAAATATCTGAGGGGTGGGTGTCAAGTGGATGGGACCAATTTCTTCTCAGTGGTCGGCAGCAGTAAGAAAAGGAGCAACAGCTACAAACTGGAACATAGAAGGATTCAGCTCAACATGAGGAGAAACTTCAGTTTCAACTACAGTGAGGGTGACAGAGCACTGGAACAGGCTGCCCAGAGAGGTTGTGGAGTCTCTTTCTCTGGAGGCTTTCAAAACCCACCTGAAGTGTTCCTGTGTTAACTGTCTTAGGGGATCCTGCCTTGGCAAGGGGCTTGGACTCGACATCTAGAGGTGCCTTCTAACCTCTAATATTCTGTGATTCCAGGAAAGTAGAAATCAAACAGTTGAGCAGCACTGTTTGCCCAAGCCAATGTCTCTGTTGGAGAATGAACTTCCCAGTCTCATTACTCCTACTTCAGAGTTAATCCCCAAATCTAATATATAGACCAGCAATCTGTTGACTCTCTCCTTGTGTGTAGGAAAGCGTAAGATGCAAAGCCCACAAAAGAAGAGGTGAAAGTGCAGAGGGAATCAGCAACTGTCTCATGGAAGAAAAAGAAAAGGCATGAAAGGTACTGCAGGAAAGCAAAGGTAATAATAGCAGAGATCCCAAAATGGAGCACATGGAACTATGATAAACACTAGAACGCAGTATTGGAAAGCTCATATCATCAGTGTGTGATCATAGTTAAAAGAGCATCTTGGAAAGGTGGTTTATATTTGCCTTTTCATCTTTGTGTTAATCTTTTCCTGACAAGAGGGTGTCTTTGTGTTAATCTTTTCCTGACAAGAGGGTGTTTTCTGCTGCTGGCAAATGAGCCAGCAGTGTCTCCAGTTCTTATTGTGGCACAGTGACTTTCACCAGCCATGGAATCTGAATCTTTGGTCAAGTAACCCAACTAGGCCATGTGATAAGAGGAAGCATGCACAGCCTCTGCCTCTTCTGTTCCTTAGCCATAACTTAATCTAAAATATTGCTAAACTGACATGGAAAAATATGGAAGAAATTCCAAGTTCACTCTAAAACCATTAACGGGTTTTCATTTCCAGCAAGAGAAACTCTGCCTAGTCCCCTTTAAACAGGAAAGTGGTTTCAGGAAGTGCAATTTTTAGTTCTCTGTCTGCTGTAAGGAGAAGGTGTCTGTGCTTTCCTCTTGGATCACTCATGTACCTGGTTGAAATGCATGAATTTTTCAGTACCTGGATATTTAATTTCTTTAGAGTCCCCGTGTCTGAATTTTGTATTACAAAGGAATTACCCCAAAACCCTTCATCATGGAAATGCACAAACTGAGAGATGTCAGCTGCTGAGGTAACCAGACTCTTTTATGACCCCGTCTTACCCTTTACAAGAGTCAGCTTTAGTTGGTTCGAGCTGCCTGTGATTGCTCACCCTTTCTAGTCATTACTTGCTGCATACACACAGCAGAAGAAAAAGTCTCGTGCCAGAGAAGATTAATGAAAATCTACATTGCACTTCATTCAAAGCATCTGCATATTTTGCAAGTCATGCACTGGCACACATACTAATTAGGGCAGAACAAAATGTGCCTTTTTATTTATTATTCCTCTTTTCTTTTTTGATTCTTCTCTTGGAGTGGAAATTGAAAGCCAAGAAGCTCTTTTCTCCCAAATTTTTGTAAGTGGTCACACCAGCTGTGTACATCAAGTATCTCATATTCAGTGTGCGTTCCACAAGAGAGACTGCTGCAGGGGTTAAATTAATAATTCTGCTTTCACCAAATCACAGAATTAACCAGCTTGGAAAAGACCTTCGAGGTCATTGAGTCCAACCTACCACCTACCACCTTCTAATTAACTAAACCATGGCACCAAGTGCCTCATCCAGCCTCTTTTTAAACACCTCTAGGGACAGTGACTCCACCACCTCCCTGGGCAGCCCATTCCAATGCCAATCACTCTTGCTGTGAAGAGCTTCTTCGTAATATCCAGCCTAAACCTGCCCTGGCACAGCTTGAGATTGTGTCCTCTTGTTCTGTTTCTGGTTGTCTAGGAGAAGAGACCAGCCCCCACCTGGGTACAACCTCCCTTCAGGTAGTTGTAGAGAGCAATAAGATCTGCCGTGAGCCTCCTCTTCTCCAGGCTGAACACCCCCAGCTCCCTCAGCTGCTCCTCGTAGGGCTGTGCTCCAGCCCCCTCACCAGCCTTGGTGCCCTTCTCTGGACACATTCAAGCACTTTAACATTTCTCTTAAATTGTGGGGCAGTCCTTTCTCAGATAAATCACAAAATAACAATCATCCTTGAAAAGGCAGAAATCTACTTTTCTACAAATGAAAGAGTCAGAATGCTCACTCAGAATCTAGCTGTACCCTGAAAGAATGTGCTGATGCTCTGCACCTAGTGCTGTATACTACCAGCTGCTGACTAAGGGGGAAAACAGATGGCACATTATAACAAAGTTTTACAGTGGGAATAAACCACGGGTAACAATGTGCCTACCAACAGAGAGGACTGTTGAGGAATTTCCTGAAGTTGTGGAATGAGATGTGCAATGCTGTGTACTCAAATGATTTTCCTGCCTCCCGGCTGGGAAGGAATGGATGGGAAGAAGGCAACTTGAAGTAAAGGTGTTTAAACCAGTGCAGGTGTTGCACTGGGAAGCCCACTCCTTGTGTCCTTGCCTGTCTGTCAGTTGCTTGTTCTTTTCAGAAGCAGGACAAATCCAGCACATCAACCCCATGCATGTTCCTGGACATGGCCTTGCCCTTGGCAGTGGGAAATCCCTTTGCTATAGGGCCCAGGAGTCGGGAGGTGCAGATAAGCTTTGCAATCACCCTCGGAAAGTCAGGAGAGTTCCTTTGGATTTAGATCACTCAGTTGCCCTGTCAGGTGTGAATAGCTAAGAGTTCTGAAGGAAATGATTGCACAGGATGGAGGAAAAACAGTTGATTATAGGAGGTCAATTTAACACTCAGGAGATTTGTGAAAAGAAAATTTACCACTATATATGTGTGTGCATATATATAAGGAGTGCAATTGCACTCTCAGGTATGCACTTCCAGGAGATGGATGCACATGAAAGAAAAGAAAGAAAATGTTACAGAGCTCTTCATCTGACTTGCTACATGGCAGAATAACATCTTTCAGTCTGTCAATTTCTTTTTTTTGCCATCAAAAGGCGATGAAATTCAAAGAAATGTGTTCTTTATGCATTATTCAGTGTAGCTTTCCAGTTGCATACTTTGTAAATAGTATTTTTAGGAGTTTTGAAATGATGAGAAGACAGGGGCTGGCCAGTTTTCATTAGACTGCCTTACAATTTACAGCAGAACAAAAACCAATTCTCCAGTGATATTGAAAAAGGGATAGTGGATGAGGAACACAATCACCCATTTTTTCCTGAGCGTGTGGCAACAGAAGAGTAGACTTCTTTCCACACAGTGTAGTTGGAGTGAGATAAGAGGCTGCATTAGCTATGTGGCTCCAATTCTGTATGCAAATTGCTTCTTGGTATTAGTGCTTTGGTGAGAAGCAAAGAATGTAATTCTGATTGGAGTTTTTTGTCTGATGGTAAGCCTCTGTGCTCACTGCTTTCTAACTTGTCATCACTGTGGTGAGATCGATTGCATCTTAAGTGCTTCAAGTCATAAGACACTTAGCATATATTCATTAAAATTCCTTATCTTCTTCCATTAATATTTTTAAAGTAACTCCCTAAGGGTTTGTGTTCCTCTGGGGGTTACAGCTGATTTCTAAGGGCTTTTATTGACAAATTCTTACAAAATTTTTTTGAGCAAAAAACGTTTGGGAGGAGGGTATCCCCACTTCAAGAGAGACAGGAATCTGCTGGAGAGTAGTCCAGTGGAGAGCCATGAGAATGACTGGGGGCTCAAGCATCTCCCCTCTGAAGAGAGATTGAGAGTCCTGGGGCTATTTAGTCTGGAGAATAGAAGACTGAGAGGAGATCTGATCAATGTGTACAAATATCTGAGGGATGGGTGTCAAGTGGATGGGGCCAAGCTCTTGTCATTGTTCAACAGCAGTAAGACAAGGACCAACAGCTACAAACTGAAACACAGAAGGTTTCACCTCAATATGAAGAGAAACTTCTTTACAGTGAGGGTGACAGAGCCCTGGAACAGGCTGCCCAGAGAGGTTGTGGCGTCGTCTTCTCTGGAGACTTTCAAAACCTGCCTGGATGCGTTCCTGTGTGAGCTATCCTAGGAGATCCTGCCTTGGCAGGGTGTTGGACTCAATCTCTGGAGGTCCTTTCCAACCTCTAATATTCTGTGATTCTGTGATGAGGGGAGGTTATTTCCTTTCTCCAGTTCTACTGAGCTTGCAGGCCTCAAGGAGGCATCCAGATGGCATTACACTTCAAAAAACTGGCCTCCAAGTTTTGGGGTTGAAAAGCTGGAATTCATTCCACCTCAACAATTCATGACATAGACATCTATCTCTGGGTTATAAAATCAGGGCCCAGAAAATAAAAACCTTAGAGCTTGGGCTGTCCATCTTGACAAAGGCAAGTTGGAGAATCATAGAATCATAGAATCATAGAATGGTTTAGGTTGGAAGGGACCTCAAGGATCATCCAGCTCCAACCCCCTGCCACAGGCAGGGACACCTCCCACTAGAGCAGCTCGCCCAAGGCCTCATCCAGCCTGACCTTAAACACCTCCAGGGAGGAAGCATCCACAACCTCCCTGGGCAACCCATTCCAGTGACTTACCACCCTCACTGTAAAGAACTTCCTCCTAACATCCAGTCTAAATTTCCCCTCTTCCAGCTTAAACCCATTCCCCCTCGTCCTAACATTACTAGACCGTGTAAATAGTCCCTCCCCAGCTTTCCTGTAGGCTCCCTTCAAATACTGGAAGGCCACTATAAGGTCTCCTCGAAGCCTTCTCCTCTCCAGGCTGAAGAGCCCCAACTCTCTCAGCCTGTCCTCATAGCAGAGCTGCTCCAGCCCTCTGATCATCTTCGTGGCTCTCCTTTGGACCCGCTCCAGCAGTTCCATGTCCTTCTTGTATTGGGGGCTCCAGAACTGCACACAGTACTCCAGGTGGGGTCTGACGAGAGCAGAGTAAAGGGGGAGAATCACCTCCCTTGCCCTGCTGGCCACACTTCTCTTGATGCAGCCCAGCACTCGGTTGGCTGTCTGGGCTGCATGTGCACACTGCCGGCTCATGTTGAGCTTCTCGTCGACCCAGACCCCCAGGTCCTTCTCCTCAGGGAGAAATATTAATATTGATAGCCATGGAGAAACTGTAGGGGAGAGGAGTAAATGCCAGAAAATGACAGAAAGTACTTGAGGTAGGACAGATTGTAACACTGGTTGGAGGAAATAGCTGCTTGTCTCAGGTACATTTAGGATGGAAGATAGACATTTTGAAATGATTATCAGGATTTGGCTTTGCAAATTATTTTGGAATGGCAATAGCAAGAGCAAACTACCCCATAGATGCTGGACAGGCTAATGATGAGTTTTCATTGGGAATTTTTCTTGCAGTTGCAGGCAGTTTACACTCAGGGACTCAAAAGTCCCAGAAGCTTTCAGCATTTTGGATCTCATGCAAATGTTAAAAGCAAATCTTTGTGCTGGAGGAGGTAGATCCTCAATTTCAGTACTGTATTTACAGAGTTCAAGTTCTGTCACAAACTGCTCTCTTGAGAGTAAAGGAGGAGAGGAAGAAAAGACTTTTTTTTTCTTTCCAGAAGTTTAAGATGATACTAAAATAATTTATAACTTTCTCTATCATATCTTCATTTCCTTGGCTGTCATTTTACTCCTATAAAAATAAGTTATCCCAAGTAACTTTGTTGGTAACCAGCACTGTGTTGACATGTGATGAAAAGAGATTTAAGTCCATGAAGAGAGGCACCTGAATGATATATGTTAAGGTATAAGTTCAGGTTCCTTTTAATGGTGCTCAAGAGTTTGAAGAATGGAGCTGCACTAAATGGGTGACTTGGCTATTGCATCTTTGACTGCTGTATTGCTTGAAGATTTCAGGATAGAAAATAAGATTTTATTGTGTTTAGAAACACCTACAAGGCTCTTTAGGCTGGTGTGTGGAATTAGCTCTTTAGGCTGGTGTGTGGAATTAGTTTAAGAGTATGAACAAGTCCACCATCAAATCAAAAGCCTATCTGGAGAGCAGTTAAAATAACACAGAGTTTTCTTGCTCAGGGTCAGCCATAAGGTGCATGAATGCAAGGAGGATCTACTTGATCTGTGTGCACTATTCATAATGAGAAGGAGTAAAGAAGTTCTGGAAATGAATCTGGTGAAGAGTCTTCCACAATCTGAAACTGGCATCCTGTCACAGCAGGTGCACTGTCAGAGAGAGTATGTCAGGGCTTTAAATGCTGATATTTTTCTCTGTACTAAACCCTCCCACTGCAGTGGGGAAATGAATAAATCTAAGTTCACTGTAGGTTTCAACACTTAAATACCAGAGAAATGGCTGATAGTAAAAGAATAGAGAAACCAGTCACTGGAACTAAGCCTGGCATGGACTGTAGATAATGCTAATAATGGCTGTTGGGTTGTGCCTTCATCTCTGTCCTCTTTTGATTTTGACCATTGTAAACAAATTCCTATCACTTCAGTACATCTTACAGTGAATGTCTTATTGCATTGGTGTCATACACCCTTTATTATCTATGATGAGGGCTTGATGTACTGTTATATGCCAGGCTTGAGGTGTTGGAGGCACAAAAAAAAGTAAGTGTTCTTTAAATGGTGGGAGATTTGTTGGGTTTTGTTAGCTTGTTTGGTTTGTTTGGATTTTTGTTTGTTTGTTTTGGGGTTGGTTGTTTTTTTTTCACTCTTCTCTTTCACTTCCTTCTTGTGTTGAGGATGAGAGCAGGCAGATGTAAACCCTAGATGTTACAGGAAATATTTCTCAATTCAGGCTTTATCTTGCATAGTAAAGAGCCTTAGAACAGCTAAGGTTTGCACCCCACAGATTGCTTAGCATAGCTCAGGATGAACAGTGTCCAAGGTACACACTTGATTTCAGAAGAGGCTGAAGTTGCTGCAACAAGTTGGGAACAAGTGTGTTTGCTCAGAGCTGCTCCAATGTGTCACACACACAGACAGCACAGAATTAGATGGATCCAAAGAACTTAGGCCTGTAAACCTGCAGGAGGCTGCTTAGGATAACAAGTAAATCCAGATTAAAATGTTTAAACTTTTAAGTATCTGAACATTAATGCATGAATTTGAAGTCCTGGAAATCTGCTTGTCAGTCTGTATGTAAGGTGAGGCTGTTATACCATAACATTCCAGCCTGGTTGATTCTGTGATTTCCTCCACACTTGGAGTGCTATATTTACTTGTGTCAAAATCAATTGCTGAATGTGTTTAATTGTCTCAGTTACCTGTGCAGAATCATATAAAATAGCTCTCCTCACTAGAAAGGCAATCTATAAGAAACACAGGTATTAGTTTCTTCCTTATGAGGAGAGACTGAGGGAGCTGGGGCTCCTTAGCTTGGAGGAGACTGAGAGGTGATCTCATCAATGTTTATAAATATGTAAAGGGTGAGTGCCAGGAGGATGGACCCAGGCTTTGCTGGGTGATGCCTGATGACAAGACAAGGGGCAAGGGATGGAAGTTCGCAGGATCACAGGATGTCAGGAGTGGGAAGGGACCCAAAGAGATCATCGAGTCCAACACTCCTGCCAGAGCAGGACCATACAATCTAGCTCAGGTCACACAGGAATACATCCAGACAGGCCTTGAAATTCTCCAGAGGAGACTCCACAACCTCTCTGGGGAGCCTGTTCCAGTGCTCTGTGACCCTTACAGTAAAGAAGTTCCCCCTTGTGTTGAGGTGGAACCTCCTGTGCTGCAGTTTACATCCATTGCTCCTTGTCCTACCCCAGGGAGCAAGTGAGCAGAGCCTGTCCCCTACTTCCTGACCTCCAGCCCTCAGATATTTATAAATATTGATTAAATCCCCTCTCACTCTTTTCTTCTCCAGACTAAAAAGCCCCAGGTCCCTCAGACTCTCCTCATAAGGCAGTCCCCTAATCATCCTCGTAGCCCCCTGCTGGACTCTCTCAAGCAGATCCCTGTCCCTTGTAGACTGGGGAGCCCAAAACTGAACAGAGAACTCCAGATGGGGTCTCACCAGGGCAAAGCTGAGGGGAAGAAGAACCTCCCTTGATCTGCTGGACACACCCTTCTTAATACACCCCAGGATCCCATTGGCCTTCTTGGCCACAGGGACATACTGCTGTGCTCTGGATAACTTGTCGAGACATAGTAAGTTCCATGTAGACATCAGGAAGAATTTTTCCCCTGTGAGGGTGACAGAACACTGGAACAGGCTGCCCAAGGAGATTGTGGAGTCTCCCTCTCTGCAGATAATCAAGACCTGCCTGGATGAATTCCTGTGTGATCTTGTACAGGTGATCCTGCTCTGGCAAGAGGTTTGGACTGGATGATCGTTCAAGGTCCCTTTCAGCCCCTAACCTTCTGTGATTCTGTGATATTTAAGAAAGGCTCAAAGAAGAAAAGTCTGTAGGATTCATCAAAAGATAAGGCTTTCACTCTCAAATATCAGGAATACATCAACATGCTTACTTAGAAAATGCTAACTGTGGAAGTATTGCCATAGATGTGGTTTTGTGTTCCACATATAGACAGTTGTCTTTGGAGACAAGTAGCTGTGACAGAGCTCTTCGCCAGAAACACGGTGTTTGGATGAATGGTTGTATTTTCTTGTGTCCTTCCTTGCATGCTATGGACTTAAATAAAAATGAGCTTCTCTGTCTTTGAATAGGAGTGGAGGAGTGGTGAAAAATACACTTCTACTCCAGAAGTGGACAGTGCCCTTCAGCTTCAAGTTTGGCCTCATAGTCTCACGTTTCTTTTGTCTGTGAGTAAGAGGTCAGGGTAGGCTTAGACTATTTATTGGCTGGTTTTTAGAGCAGTGGGCTCATAGTGCAGTCAGATTAATGCAGGCTGGAAGAGCCTTGCTCTTTCTGATCTAATAAAGCAATGCTTTGTCTGGAAGAAGGCATAAAATCACTTCCTATTTATCCACCCCCCAGCTGAGACTAAAATTAACCTAGAGGTGCTTAATGGCACCTAGTAAGCCATCACATTAATTAAACGGCTTTATAACATTCGCCTTCCGGGAAAGCTCCTTTTATTTGTCATTCTTTCTTTTCTTTGACACTGTAGAAGTGATCTGTACTAATAATTCTTATGTTACTAGTGACTTTCAACATTTTTTTTTTGGGGGGGGGGGGGNGTTATTTTTTGGTGGGGGGGGGGGGGGGGGGCAGGAAACAGATCCCACACTGTTCTTGGCTATATATCTGTGTATATATATCTTTTCATGAGGGTGGAACTGGCAAAACATCTTCTGCCATCACAGACATTGACAGCTGAGGCAGCCTGGAAATGCCAGTTAATTAGGCTAGTGCAAATTTTATACTAAGTTTTGTCTCCTTTTCAGGAGTATTGCAGGGATAAAGTAAAGGAGGGAGAAAGGCTGGGTGGGGGAAGAAATGATAAGGGTTTGCTTATAATAATTCAACCAAGGGAGAAAAGATATAAGTAAATAGAGGGATAAAATATGCTGGAGATGATTGGTGCCGCTTAGTATTAATCCTTTGCTTATCTTTTAGTTTCTTTCAGTGTGACATTGTCTGAAGATATCACAGATACCAAGGAGTAAGTACAGCCTTCCCAGAGCCTGTTCTAGTGCTGTTCTGCTGGAGCACCAGAGGAGCAGCAAATAATAACCAGACCTTTTGCTTTCCAGTGCCATATTTAGACTAACACTCTCTTTCTTGTATGTCATAGTGAAATTGGTGCTGCTCTAAATGCATGAGAAAATCTGACATTTGTGACAGGAAGGCAAAGATCAGTGAAGGATTGTACCAGCATGGATGGGCTGTACAGGTAAGGAGACATCTTCGCTGATCTGCTTCCTCGTTTTTGGTGTCGTATTGTAAACGGACCTGGCAAACCCAGCTTTTGAAGGTTTTGCTTGCTCTCTCTTCATGTCTACACGTTTGAAAATTGCTGGCTTTCTTTCTGAATAAAGATGTTATAGATGCTCAAGTTTCCTGACTTCTTGTGCTTCCTTTTAGCCATGCTGGCAATGCTCACAGCTGTAGACACATCTTTGACAGAAGCCCGAGGGATGCACACACCTTTTGCTTACATGGCCACATCTTTTCTGGCATTTTTTCTCCTTTGCTTTGCTTCCTACAAGTAATGATTTTTTTTTTTTCCTTTTAAAAAACCTGTGTTAGAAACATAGAATCACAGAGTCAGTCAGGGTTTGAAAGGACCTCAAGGATCGTATAGTTCAACCCCCTGCCAAGGGCAAGGACACCTCAGATTAGATAATACTGCTCAGAGCCTGCACATCCAGCCTGGCCTTAAACACCTCCAGGGATGAGGCTTCCATCACCTCCCTGGGCAATCTGTTCCAGTGTCTCACCAACTTCATGGGTGAAGAACTTCTTCCTAACATCCAATCTGAATCTACCTTCCTCTAGCTTGGATCCATTCCCCCTAGTCCTATCACTACCTGGCACCCTAAAAAAATCCCTCACCAGCTTTCCTGCAGACCCCTTTCAGATACTGAAAAGCCACAATAAGGTCCCCTTGGAGCCTACTCTTCTCCAAACTGAACAGCCCCAAGTCTCTCAGTCTGTCTTCATAGGAGAGGAGCTCCAACCTTCTGATCATCTCTGAAATTTTTTGGGGAGAGGGACTGAGCTGTTATTTGCAACTAGCTGAGTATTTTTGCATTTGGTTCTGAAATTTATAGAATAGAATAGAATCAATCAGGTTGGAAGAGACCTCCAAGATCATCCAGTCCAACCTCTCACCCTGCCCTATGCAGTCATGATTTTCTTTGAAAGTCTAATTTGACTAAGATCTGGACCCTACACTTCTATTCCTTTGTCCAGTGAAACGGCAACGTATCCTACCAAACAGTACAACATGTTCCTGCTGTCAATCTGGAGTCAGACATGTTGCCCAAGGCAGCTTCAGAAATGCAGAGTTGGGAAGAGAGAAGCATCAGTGCTGTCCATCCACCTGGGCACACTCATTTCACAAAAGGATGATTCAGAGTTAGAATGTGGTTACAAGAGGATAACCTTATTCAAAGCAGTTACCCTCAGATGCTTGCCAGTGCCGGCAGAAGCAGTCCCTTACAAAAGCAGTGCCATGTAACACAGCCATCCATATACAGCCTTGGAATCCAGTCCCTTGTGTGCAGAAAGAAACCAAAAGAAATACCTACTACTGATAAAAAAGTCTTGAAAGCAGAGCCCAGGATTCCATGCCAGCTGGCATGGTGAATTACCAAACAGATTTTAATCAAAAGGTTTGGATCATTTGGAAGTGGGATGCAGGAATGTATGCTTGGGTTGAACTAACTAATGGTCTGAAGCTTCATCTGAAATGACTACTCAGCTATAGTTAGAGTCAGCACTGCCCACCCTAAACTTCTGTCACTAGCTTCAATCCCCCAAACTGGAGCACTGTAAACTTGGTGAAAAAGGCTACATTTCTCTGTGTACATTAAAGAAAAATAAATTATGAACTTTTTAGACATGATGAATGGTTGAATTCAGACTAATTGTCTGTTAGAGTGGAACTTGCATTTACAGATTCCCTCTGTGATACAAAAGCTGCAAGTGTTTTTCCTTCAGCTGGCTAATGTATTCCCAGTCTTTTAACTGCAGTTGGGAGTGATGAAAACATGTCATTTTTCTGACATGTATTCTCAACCAAGAACTCTTTGCTTGTCTTTTGCAAGTACAATAGACTGTCTATAATAATATCTCGGCTCTAGCTGTGGTATTTTTGAAGCAGATGCTCATGTTAGTCATCAACTCCTGCTCCTATTATTATGCCTTAGATATGCCAGTGTCTCATTGAAGGCAGTGAGAGGTTTTTTTTCGTGGCATAGGTGCACTCCGATGTGGACTGGGGCTTCATTATCCACTCCTTTGTGTCGAGATCCATGCCCAAGGCAGGATGGAAAATACTTACAGAGAATGTAGCAAAAGGAAATCACAAAAATCTGTCTAAAGGCATATTTCATAGGTAGCACTCATGGTGCATGTGGGAATGACTTCCATGTGAATTCCAGTTTCTCTGGAAACTTCTTCTGAGAAATGAACTTCTTCTTTCCCTTTTACTATTCCTTGTTCCTCTCCTTTGTCCCTTTCTTTTTCCCTTTCCCACTCCCTTTTCCATTCCATTTCCCTTCCCCTTGCCCTCCCACTTGTCCTTTTCTTAGTCCTTTTCCTATTTTTTCCTTTTCTTTGTCCTCTTCTTTGTCCTTTACTTTTTTGTCTTTTCTGGACAAAACCCAGGTTTTAAGGTTTTTGCTTTCTTTTGTTTGAATGTAAATGGACTTCTGAGAGATGGTTATTTCTTGGATGATTTCAAACCCTTACATTACTATTTTATAGCTGCTCATAAGGTCAGCTGGAGAGCTTATATATTTTAGAGATGATGACATATTCAGGACACTATGTTGGCATTGTGGATGAGCAAAGTCTATAGATATCTAGCTGTACATGTAGAGGAAAGGATGTGTACACTAGCATACAAAATGGTTCATGTATAGAAGCAAAACGCTCTTGTGCTACCGCACATCCTTGCCTTGAAATCTGACAGTCCACACTTGTTCTCTGATGGTTTATCTTCATGCTTTACAGCTGCCTTGAGACCTGTGCTGGTTTGAGGCTAATTGGAAGATATCAGTGAGAGAAATTAGACCATTGGCTGTGAAAATAAAATAATAGTGATGTCTATATCACTCATTGTTTTGCTTAGAGATATAAAACCAAGAAACAATAACAAAGTTTCTCAGTCTCTGACTGTTGCTTGCGGTGTTAACTGTCTCTGCTTGAATCTGTGTAACCTGATCTAATCACTCTTCTTCTAACCTCTTGTCAGCTTTTTGCATTTCACCCCTGCATGTAAGGCTTCTGAGATAAGGGAGAGGTGGGAAAAAGGAGGGGAGATAGTTTGGAGCCCTCCTGGGTGGTTCTGCTGCTCAGGAAGAGTTTAGAATTTCTGTATTGCTTTTACCTCGTATAGAGTTGTAAACACCTCTATATATTGTGTATACATGCTTGTAAATTTGTGCTATGCTGTAAAATACAGCTTCATTCCCTAGTAAGTCTGGTGAATCTAAGTGGTGGTGGTGGTGGAAACTCCCAAACCACCACATGACCTTGTTCTGCAAATGCTACTGAGCATAATGTGCAATGCTGAGCTCCCCTGGCCACAGCAAAATCCTTCATCCAAATCTGAAGCACATCTGCATGCCCATTTAAAGTGTCCCGGGTAGGTGGCTCCTGAAGTGGTGTTTCTGAAATGCTCTGAATTGCCTGAGAATGAAGGGATATTACTACTACAGGCACAACTACTTTTGAGGTCTTTTTCTGGCAGGTGTAGCTTCAGGAGAGTTGTTGTGGTTGTGGGTGGTCAGAGCTTAGCTTGTGTATTTTCAGTCGTTTTTCTTGGTTGCTAGAGATGGTGTGTGTGGAAGGGAATTGGTTTGATGAGAAAGAACTGGAGCTGCTTAGTCTGGAGAACACTGAGAGGAGATGTGGTCCATGTCTGTAAATATCTGAGGGGTGGGTATCAAGTGGAAGGGGCCAAAATCTTTTTGTTGGTGTGCAGCAATAAGACAAGGAGCAATGGAAGCAAACTGGAATGTAGAAGGTTTCACCTCAACATGAGAAGATTACAGTGAGGGTAATGGAGCAGTGGAACAGGCTGCTCAGAGAGGTTGTGGAGTCTCCTTCTTTGGAAACTTCCCAAACCCACCTGGATGCTTTCCTGTGTGGACTACCCTAGGGGATCCTGCTTTTGGCAGGGAGGGTTGCACTCTGATCTCAGGAAGTCCCTTCCAACCTCTAAGGTTCTGCAATTCTGTGATGTCTGTACAGTAAACTGATTATTTCAGGTACAGTGACTTTTTCTTTCTCCTGTTAGCATGGATTTACACAGCCACTGAAAGAGCAGTGGAGAATTACAGTTTCTAGGAATGTTCACCTTCTAGCTGAGACTGCAGTGAAATGATTAAATTAATTTTAAACCACGTTGGTTTGGGTTTTTTTTCCCCAGAACATAAGCTGACAGAATGGAGAGGGTTCACTACAGGCTAGAAAAATGATTCAAGGTTGTGGAAAACCTGACACATATTTAGAGGCTTAATTAGCCAACATCTCTTTGAAAGAAAATTAAGCAGCAATATGATCAGCCTACAATGTACTTATTTTGTTGTTCCTAGTGACAGCTCCTTTCTCTCTCACACAAAAGCATAACAAGATTCACCCAAGCTACGCTGTGCCTAAAAATAGAAAATCTTATTTCTAATTAGAAAGCAGAATGGATACATGGAATCGAGATCACCAACTTCCTAGCAGGGACTTAGCTCAACCACAGCTTTGTTCAGGGCTAAAGGGCATTCACCACCAGGAACACCCAAAAGGTCAGTCTGAAGGAGGAGGTATAATAATTCTTTCTGCTCTTGTAATCTGTGACTATATATAAGGGAGGTAGGTAGTGGAGAACAGAGCTTATTTGGAATAGACACTATTTTACAGCCTACTAAAGACTTCAAGGCCAAAGTGAATTCCATAATAATGGCAATTAGAGCATAGCTGCCTATCTTTCCGGGTTAGGCTTTTGAGTTAATCATGCAAAGGTCATTATTAATACCACTCAAGCACAGCAGGATGTATCAAACTACCTCTAAAGCACCTCTGACAAATATGGGGTGCAAATCTTTCTCCCTAGCTAATGTATTCCAGAGATTTGATTTTTTTTTCATAGATGTACAGATTTTTTTGAAAAGAGTGACTACTTTAGAATATAATGTCTATTCCTACTTACCCAATAGCAAGGCTTGGGTTTGGGGCTGCCACTGAATGAGTGAAAGATGCCCTCTATTAAACCAGTTGCCTTCCAGAACAGAGAGGAAGAGAATAGGAGTAAAGGAGAGAGACTTATGGTTTGGGAAACTAAAATGGCTGACATGCTGGAGGGAAGGGATCCATTCAGAGGGACCTTGACAGGCTGGAGAGGTGAGCCCAAGCCAACTTCATGAGGTTTAAGACCAAGTTCAAGGTCCTGCACCTGGGTTGGGGCAATCCCGAGCACTGATGTAGGCTGGGCAGTGACTGGCTTGAAAGCAGTCCTGGGGAGAAGGACTTCGGGGTACTGGTGGATGAGAAGCTCAACATGAGCCAGCAGTGTGCACTTGCAGCCCAGATAGCCAAATAGATCCTGGGCTTCATCAAGAGAACCGTGGGCAGCAGGGTGAGGGAAGTGATTCTCTCCCTCTACTGGTGAGACCTCACCTGGAGTACTGCATCCAGTATTACAAGAAGGATATGGGTGTGCTAGAAGGTGTCCAGAGAAGGGCCACGAGCATGGTCAGAGCTCCCCTCTGAAGACAGACTGAGAGACTCAGGGCTGTTCAGTATGGAGAAGAGAAGGCTCCAAGGAGACCTTTTTGTGGCCTTCCAGTATCTCAAAGGGACTTACAGAAAAGCTGGTGAGAGGCTTTTTAGGATGTCAGGTGGTGATAGGATTGGGGGGGAATGGAGCAAAACTAATAGTGGGTAGACTCAGATTGGATATTAGGAAAAAGTTCTTCACCATGAGGGTGATGAGACGCTGGAACATGTTTCCCAGGGAGGTAGTGGAAGCCTCATCACGGAAGGTGTTTAATGCCAGACTGGATGAGGCTCTGAGCAACTGTATCTGGTGTGAGGTGTCCCGGCCTATGGCAGAGGGCTTGGAGCTAGATGATCCTTGAGGTCCCTTTCAGCCCTGACAATTCTGTGATTCTGATACTTTCATGAAAATAATAACAAGAAAATGAAATATATACAAATACACACAAACCTACCATTAAACCCTGTCTCCTGATGGCAGTTAATCCCTGTCACCACTGATGTTATGACAGAAGTCCCAGCAGCAGACTCAGCAGCAGACAGAAATCCAGCTCCAGAATCTGGTTCTTGAATTCAGGATCTCATGGATCAGGATCAAAGGCAGAAGAGAGTCTTCCTCCGATGCTGGCCACTGAAAAAGAGAAGGATCTGACCTTTGTGATCCCTCAGTTTTGTACTGAATATGACATATGTGGAGTGGAATCACTCACTGATCAGTTTAGGGTCATTTGAACTGCCTGCTCCTGCTTGCAGCTGTGGCTTTTACTTTGCACCTCCAATGCATTACGCGAGACTTAGCTGTGACCTTGGTCTGCACCCCAGTCCTTGGTACTAACCAGAAACATTAAGCATTATCATTACTGGAAGCAGACACTGCCTGTGAAAATATGCCATTAACTTCAGAAAGCACTATCACTTAGGAGAGGTTGGATGGAAAAGTAAACTTAATGAACAGAATTAGTTCTGTTCTAACTCAAACCAGGACACCTAAATATTTTACTGGAATTTCAGCTGTACTTAGAGAACTTACTTGAAATGACATCAATTATATTAAAAAAAAAAAAGGGGGGATATCACTAAGTACATTTATCTTGTCCTTCAGAAAATTAAAGAAATACTTAAGTGAGGTAAATGAATGCTGCCTGAGTAGGTAGGGAGACAAAGAAAGAAATGATTTGGAAAGTATGCTGCATAGAATGGTTAAGTATATTATGTAGAATGGCATTAAAATATGATTGTTTTAAAAAGGAAAATGATTGTACCTCTGTTTTGAAATACAAACCTTATGCCTAGATTTGCTATTCCATGTGCTTGGCAAAATTCTTGATTAAAAGATTCATTGTAGAGAAGCTGTTTATATTCAAATACACAGCAAAAGTTCTAGTTCTTAAACCTTTCTTCTCTAAGTCTCTGCCCCCATTGCATAATTTTATATCCCTTGGTGACCCTTTTCCTTCACCTTTCCTGCATAATTAGGAAGCAGACATTGCCTGAGTCTTTGTTCGCAGAGCAGGACCTACTTTGTCAGGGGTTGAGTCTTTTGCAGAGGTCTCTGCTGTGCCTCTGCAAGGAACATGCTGCCAATTATTTTTAGGGAAAAGCCGACTTAGAGTAAACATTTCTCTTTTAATGGTAAAAGGACTTAGCTAGGAGAGTGGAATAATGAATCTTACAGAAAGAAAGAGCTGACCAAATTATTGAAGGAGAAATCACTCCTACCAGGGACTAAGAAATTTGGTGACAAAGCAAAATTCTCTAAAGCCTGGAAGGTTTTTATCCCTCTCTTCAGTAATACTGCTTCTGCATTTTTAGAGCGTTCCACATCTGCAAGATGCAGAACAGATGTTTCGCCGTTCTCCTAATGGCTCTGTGAAGCAGGAGAGCATTATCTCAGCTTTACAGATGGGCAAAGGATGGAGAGAGGTTGAATGATTTCTCTCACATCGTGATGTGAATCAATGTCAGAACCTGGAATAAGACCCCAGAATTGCTTGGGAGTACATGTCCACGCTGAAACCACTCAACCACACTGTACCCAACATATGAAATGAAAATTAATTTTTAATACTCTCGTTTCTAAACTGAGATTTTTGGATTTTAGCAAAATTAAATATTTATTTCATTATGTATGACTCTCTGAGCCTATCATTAATATCAGATAGATTTATTGGCTTTATTTCCCCATGATAATTACATAGTTCTGGTTGATCTAATGGACTTGTCATTTTTAGCAATGTATCCATCTACTCAAAAAGCCAGCATTATTTGCTCTTATGTACTTAGGAACAGAGTGTACACATAAAATTATGCTGAGCTTCAAGACCAAAGTGAAGGGCCTTTCCTTCTAAACACAAATTAAATACACTAAATTAATTTGCAACTACTTCAGTTTTCTAAGCAAATTTAATCCTCTGATATTTATCAGGCTGGCAGCATCGCAGTCCTCTATTTACTTAGAATATTGAATACTTAAGCTGCTGATGTGTAGCAATGACACCAGCAGATTACTGTAAAGAGTTTACAAACATTAGTCAGTCTGCCTTTAGCAGGAAGGAAAAAGCACCCAGTGCTTCTCATAGGGTGGTCATTCAGACCTATGTGCAGGACAGTGTTCAGTGCTGATTTTGAGAGAGAATACTCAGGACTGAGACCACTACAGCAAGAGAGTTTTTTTCCCTTAGTCCCAGCAATCACCTTTTGTTTCAGAAAGTCATGAATTACTTTGCTGCTGCTAACACAACACACAGCTTCAGCAGCCATGGCATCACCAAAACCGTACATTTAAAGTTCCAGTCCTTTTGCCTGGTCAGCCTCAAAATTAATTTATTCCCATGACTCCATTGTTTTACTAAAACCTGACTCTTCCTGGAGTCACAAGGGTCTGAATTTCCCTGTGCAGAAATCACCCTCAATCTCGTTGCCTAAAAAGTTTTAACATTCCTCTTGTTGCACGGTCAGTCTTCTTGGCTCCTTAACATTAACCTCTTTTTCATCCAGAAAAAAAAACCCAAACCTGCATCTTTTTTTGTATAAACAGTACATAGAAAACTGGAAAAACTGTGACAGTGAACACAGAGACCCGAAAAACTACCCTGATATTTTCCACAAATGGACACTGCATTTTCAGCTAAAAGAACATAAAAACCATTATCATGTTTTTCATTCCTGCATCATTACGGGCATGATAAATTTGAAGAATCCTACAGGTGCATTCAGCCAGAGAGCCAGAAACGAGGGCCCTGCTGAGTGTCTTTAAATAAGTGTCTCCTTTAAAGGTTAAGTAGGAACAAAAGGATGTAGCATTTTTGTTCAATTACACTAATGTTTTAAAGGCAAAATTACTGTGACATAGTTCAAGCCAAATAACATCTTAGAAAAGAAAAAGGACTGAAGGAGGGGCAAATAGTGACACAAAGGAATCTAAACCCTATTTCAGTACAGGGAAAAAGACAACAGTGGAAAGGTTGGATGGGTTGGACTGTGAATGGATCTATCACAGTATCACAGTATCACCAAGGTTGGAAGAGACCTCACAGATCATCAAGTCCAACCTTTCACCACAGAGCTCAAGGCTAGACCATGGCACCAAGTGCCACGTCCAACCTTGCCTTGAACAGCTCCAGGGACGGCGACTCCACCACCTCCCTGGGCAGCCCATTCCAGTGTCCAATGACTCTCTCAGTGAAGAACTTTCTCCTCACCTCGAGCCTAAACTTCCCCCGGCGCAGCCTGAGGCTGTGCCCTCTCGTTCTGGCGCTGGCCACCTGAGAGAAGAGAGCAACCTCCTCCTGGCTACAACCACCCCTCAGGTAGTTGTAGACAGCAATAAGGTCTCCCCTGAGCCTCCTCTTCTCCAGGCTAAACAATCCCAACTCCCTCAGCCTTTCCTCGTAGGGCTTATGCTCGAGGCCTCTCACCAGCCTCGTCGCCCTTCTCTGGACACGCTCAAGCATCTCAATGTCCCTTCTAAACTGGGGGGCCCAGAACTGAACACAGTGTCGGCTAGGGTCCTGCTTTGCTGGTTCTTTCTCTTTTGGTCCCAAATTACACTTCATTCTGTGCTCATTGCCCTCCCTTGCTTGCAAAAGTTCTGTTTGGCATTGCAAATATCCAAACTAATTACTGCAATAAGCAACCCTTATGTGCCTCCCTCTCTTCACTTCCCCAGTGGTGCTCTCTTCCTCACCAGACAGCCTCTGAGCACATGCAAGGAAGAATGTGGCCAGCACGCTATCCAAAGTAGTAAAGTTTTGGTGGGAGCAAAGTAATGCAGATGGCTAAGAACCACCTGATGAGGATTCCCAGGGTGCCATTTACTATTGTAACAGCTGCAGCCCTTCATCACAGAGCTTACTGTGGACAAGATAGCTGATACAGGTGTGTGTGGTAAGAATGGTAATTTCCCTTCATGTTCAACTATTAAATGGTGGATAGGGGAGAGAGATGACAAGCAGAAAGACTGCAGAAATGGAGCTGTTTGTTGATATTTTCTCCACTTCACATGGTTTCCTGTTTCTCTTGTGATGGGTAAGGTATATGTTTTTCCTTTGTCTTGTGCCACATTAAAAGTCATCCTATTGTAACTGGTTTGGCAGTTGTGTCTTTCTCATTTATAGAACAATTTAACTGGCAGTAAGTCAGGGAACTGTGCTTGGAACTGCTCATAGTAACTGGCCTGACAATCACCTATTTCTCATTTATAGTGTGGTTTGATTGACAATAAGTCAGAGGATTGGCAGCTAGTTAGTTTGTTTTTCCCTGAATGTGTATTTCCAGCTAAGGAAAAAAAAAATTCTACTCCTAAATAGTCTGGTAGCTAATTCATGCAGAATTCTAAAAGACTGATATAGCTCAGCATTACTATTGAAATAATACAGTTCTTTGGCCTGATACCAATTTCACTTTTAAGATGATGGTTTTCTTTCTTTCTCCTCTGTTAATTGTGTGTCTATTTTTCATCAACACTACTAAAGCATCATAAAACTGCAGTTTATATATTGGGAACTCTTAGGTTCTTGGGAACTCTTAGGTTCTTGACAATTTTTCTTCTTAACAAGTATCAGAAAATCTATTATCTGTTTTGGAATATTTGGGAAAGTATTTCAGTGGTTGCTTCTCAGGCATTGTTGACTATAGCAAGTAATTTGCAGGATATCTTGTTTTTCTATCGAAAAGGAAGTCTGGTGCTCACTATGTTGTTGATAAGTGTAATGTTTAAATATGCTGGCACTCTGCTGTCTTACATGGGTGGGTCTCAGACCCAAAGCCAGCATAGCCTGTGGCTGATGCTGTAGCGAAAGTGTAGTTTGCAGTGACCTTCTTCAAAGCCTAGCCAGGAATCTGTGCTACAAAGGTCCATGAAACATACCCTCTGCAGCAGAATAGGAACTTGTCAGGATGTTTAATGTGTCTGTGCTTTCCCTGCAATGTCAAAAGGCAAAGGAAAGAGAGAGTATGTAAAATGGCTATCCTAAACCCCACTTTTCCTTAGAAAACAACTCTTAACAGCAGCAGATGCTTGCGTATTAGTGTTGTTCTGTGGTTCCAGTCTGATCTTTAGGTGCTCTCAATTGGATATACTTCATAAGTGCAGTCACTGTGGAGGTGGGTTGAAGGGCAAGGGAGAAGGGTTCATGGGCAGGAAATCAATAATGGTGCAATTCCCCAGGATGAGGCAGCAGATCCTGCAGCCACTTAGAAATCCATTATTCACATCAGTTCTGGTGTCCACAGTTTGCAGGTTAGAAAGGGCATATTCTTCATCCTCCTTATGTGTAGATGCATTTAATTAAAGAAGAATACAGCTACAGAGAAATACTACTTAAGATTCTTGTAGTGCACCTAGGAAGTTTTTAACCAGATGCATATGATGTCTCCATAGCTTAAATGTGCCACCTCCATAGGCAAATATTTTGTATACAAATATTGGAAAGAGTTTTTCTCTAGACATTGAGTCATACTCTGCTCTAAAAGAGTTTCAAAGTTCTTCACAAAGAATTCAGCCAGCTAGATAATTTAAATGTGCTTGAGGGACTGGATATTGAACAAGAAAAAGCATAAATTTCACTTGAGCTGCCGAGGAACAAAAAGTAGAACAGGTATGTTTGTGTCTATGCTTGTTACTACAGGATGAAAGGGTGAAGAGAAACTTTAAATTGATGCTGAAAAGACATTAGGCTGCAGAATTCTCATGCAAAAATAATCAGTGGAATAAGGAGTCTAAAATGAGAGCTTAAGGCACTAAGCTAGAGGATTGGAATGTAAAGTTTGTTCATGGTGAGAGGAAAGTATTTATTCCTTGTTTTCTACTTCAAATAAACTTATTTCTGGTGCTGTAATCTCAAGCTGCTCTTTATCCCAAGTGTGACTGCTTATTCTCTCTTCTCTTCTAAAAATCGTTGCAACTGGTGAATATAATCAGCTTTTTTTCCTAGGTGATGCCAAATAGGGATCATCATCCTTTCAAACATCCAAACTGGTGAACAGCCCTAGCTAAACACTGACATTTTGAACAAGGAAGATTAACACAATACAAAATCAAAGTGAGAAAACCTAAATTTCCAAGATACTCCAGGGCTAACAGCACAGAACTCTGCACTTAAACAGAGAGCTGTGGCTTCAGTGGATTCATGTAGTGTTCAACATCCCGATAATGGTATTCATTATCATCTCTCTTAATTAACCACTGATGAGCTGTTTGGTGCACAGTAGTAGTAGCAGCCAGAAATAGAATTTGTTCATGCTACCTTTCCAGATCCCTTTGAAATGGTTTCTTCTCCATGACTAGGAGCTGAAGCAGCTATTTCTATGATCTGGAAAACAGAAGCATCTGTGAACTCTTTTTTTTTTTTTTTCCTTCCTGGGGATGCCTTAAGCTGAGCTTTCACAGATAATTAACAACATTTTTGAGATTTAACTATGGACATCCTCCATTCCCACCTCCCAGGCTGGGGGAGGAAAAATAGACTATTTTGTTCCCTAGAAAATTATAATGGAAGAAAAAAACAAAAACCCCACAAAATTGGGAGCTCTTAATTGTTAAAATATGATCTTTGTCCAAGATTACTATAGAAAAAGGGAAGATAAAAGTAACAGTTTGTGGACAGAGAGCAAAGAAAACACGGAAACTCAGCTGGTCTGTTCAGTAGTGTTGGCCTAGAGTTCCTGACCTAGTAAATAAGCAAAGACAATAGCAAAATGCACTTTTAAAATTGTCCTTCCTCTAAGAAGCTGCCAAACAACCAGCTTCCTCTGATTTGTTGCATTTATTGACATTTAACCATTAAATAGTATCACAGGTGATGTTTGTTCTACTGTTTCCCCATACAGAATCATCGGGGCTGGAAAAGGCCTCTGAGATAGTCAAGTCTAGCCTATAACCTAACACCATGACAAACTCCAAACATCATATCCAACTCTCATGTCCAAGGTGTGTTCATAGCTTTAAATAACAGAGAAATTCTTATGTCTATGTGAAAACCTTTTCCCTCATCCTTGTGTAGCTGGTGATTCCCTTTCAGATATTACATTTCCACTGTTAGGGAGGAAAAGGCTACAGCTACACAGAAAAGGCAGTTTTCACTCTTTCCTTTCCACCACCACTGGTAAAAGACATGTTATATGATTGAAAAATTGCCTCTGAGAGGTTATAAATAGAAGGCATTGTCATTGTCTAGCAGTTCTCTTGCAAAGGAGAGGTAACTGTCTAGATGAATAAAATATTGGCATTAAAAAAACATTTTAAGTTAAGTCTCTAAGTAGCTGATGAAATATTTCTCTGGCATGCCTGTCAGCTTGTGCTCCAAGTGCTAACCACTTTTTCTTGGGTTTTGTGGTGGTGGTTTTTCTAAAGAACATGAAAAAATAAACAGCCTGAAAGCAAAATATCTGAGTGTGGAAAGAGGATAAGAGTGTCCCACTCTTGGATTCACAGAACGGCTTGGGTTGGAAGGGACTTTCAAAGGTGACCTAGCCCACTGTCTCCACAGCGAGCAAGGACGTCTTCAATTAGAGCAGGTTTCTCAGAACCCTGTCCAACCTGACCTTGAAAGTTTCCAGGCGTGTAGCTTCTACTACCTCCCTGGGAAATGTGTTCCTGTGTTTTACCACCCCCACTGTAGAATAATTCTTTCTTTTATGTGGTCTTAATCTACCCTCTTTTAGTTTATAAACTGTTACCCCTTGTCCTGCCACAAATTGAGATGAAGAGACTTTTCCCAGACATGCCACTCACACAGAACCTGTTGGGGTGCTTTGCTCTTTAGTGTCCAGCCTCTGTCTCATGGTACCTGAATGCTTTGCAGTACAGCCTGCTTGCTCTTCAATGGGTCTTTGAGGCCAAGCTTCCCTTCAGTGAGTAGAATGGTCTTGAGTCCAGACTCTGACTTCATCTGCCATCTCCTTGAAGGTGCATGGTCTGACCAGCTCACAACGAGGAAGGGAATGCCACCAAAATCTCTAAGCTCACCAGACCACAGGTAATTCTTGGGCTTCAGCTCAGATATGCTGCCAGGGAGATGGACTACTTTGTCCAAGCTGGTCAATATCTTTGGCTGGGTCACAGGCTGAGACTCTCTATACTAGACTAATGCACTACTGTTCTGTACAGGAAGAGGTGAGTGGAATGTAAAAATGTTCTGGGACTTCATTAATACCCTTAATGAGGCATTAGCTTTATTGTATGTGTACTGCAACATATGCCGACAAGGTATGTTATTTCAGTGACAGATAATTTAAAGTCTGACAGAGATTTGCCACCATAAGATCAGCCAAAATATCTCTCTTTGGGTTTTAATTCTTCTTCAGCTGAAGGATGACAGCATTGAAGACTAAAGCTTTTTTTACTTCTCTTTAAGATCTCAGCAAACTGCAGATTTGAAAAGCAGAAAGAGGTTGACCTTCGTATTAACCTGAATCTCTTTTCCTGTTTCTTCTTGAACATATTTTATTCTCTTTATGCACAGTGGGGATCTTTTTTTTCTTCATGTGCTCTGCTGTTGAATGAAATGCCAAAAAGATGGAGTGTGCACTTTTAAATCAAAGAAATGATGAGACCATAAAAACTCATTTCCCTTGTGACTTCTTAAATTGTTGCTAAGGAATTGAATGAGTCTGTTGGAAACAATGTGTCCCTTTAAATTCTGTTTTCTTATTTGTCTTAAGACACAAAGCCACAGTTGCATGTAGATTGTAATCCAAAGGCCACTGAAGTCAATAAAAGATTCTTAGCTACTGCAGTGAGCTGTAGGTCAGATTTTTCAAGCATTTCAGTGTGCAAAACCCAGGACAGACTCTTTTAAGGTGAAATGGTGATCTAAAATGGGTGGAAATTCCTAGAGTGTTTTGTTTATTCAGCTAGGTAAAAAATACAGCCTTCACATGGGCAAGAATTAAGCGAACTCCTTTCTTAGCAGAATGAATCTGACAAGGACAAGAAAGGTCAAGTAGTGGTTAAATTCAGAAATCCAAACCAGCAAAAATATTGATTTACTTTAGTTTTTCTCGCACGCAAAGCTGATGTGCAGTAGAAACAAACACAGGAACAAAATCAGCAATTTAGATTCTGTTGAAGGGAAACCTTCCCCTATTCCATGTAACAGCTTTGGATAATCGCTCTCGCTGCTGGGATGAGTGATTTGTTACCACCACAATCCAGTGAGTTACTAGAAATGGTCTTGACTGGAATGAAAAGGCATTGTAAAGCAATTAAGTTCTGACTATTAACAAAGCTCCCACAGGGAGCATTAATTTTTAAAAGTAGATAAAGACTGCATTTAGTAGCTGTATAACCATGGCTGTAATGAAATATGGAAAAATGCTACAGCAAGTCTACACTGCTGTAGATATTCCTTATCAGCTTCCAGAAAAAGGTTGTGATGTTCCAATTTAGAAAAGCATTTCAGCATATGATGAACTTTCTTTCATTTTAACTGAATATAAATTAAACAAAATGCTAAGCCCTTTTCTTAATAACTAGCAATTTAGATATCTTCTTATAGCTCAGGTTTAGGTTTCACTCAGTTCTCCATTTCTCTGAACTGTAGCCTAAATCCTTGGAATTGTTATGGTATCCAGAAACTTCCACCTTTCTCTGAGACACAAAGCAGTTTTGTTCTTCAAGTTACCCATACTGTGCATTCACTTTTCTTTCCAAAGCTCCAGCCTTCTGCGCTCTTTAACTTACAGTTAATTTCTCATTCCAAAAGCACATAGCAATTTAAGCAGGTAATTTTACAGGAGTTCAAAACAGTGAGTTCCTCCTCTGCCAGTTCATGAAAACAACAGTGCTGGAGGAGATACTAAACCTTTTCTGATCATGCTCGGGTGTTGGTCACAGAAATGCTCTGGTTGGAAAAGACCCCCAGGATCATCAAGTCCAACCATTATCCCTACCCTACAAAGTTCACCGTTAAACCATATCCTTAAGTACCACATCCGAATGACTTTTAAACACATCCAGGGTTGGTGACTTGACCACCTCTCTGGGTAGTCCATTCCAATGCCTGACCACTCTTGCTGAGAAGAAATATTTCCTAATATCCAGCCTAAACCCACCCAGTTGCAGCTTGAGGTCATTCCCTCTTGTTCTATCACTAATTACCTGTGAGAGAAGACCAGCAACAGCCTCTCCACAACCTCCTTTCAGGTAGCTGTAAACAGTGATGAGGTCTCCCCTCAGCCTTCTCTTCTTCGAACTAACCATCCCCAGCTTCCTCAGTTGCTCCTCATAAGATTTATTTTCCAGGCCCTTCACAAGCATTGTTGCCTTTTTCTGCACTCTTACTCTCTTCTGCGCATCTCAGACTCCTGTCACTCTTACACCCAGTTTCTGGTTGTTCAGGCTCTACGTCATGCCTAGAAAGAGACACTTTCTGTTACAATTCCATGTTGGGATAGCAGAGCAACAGAAACACATTGTCACCAGTAAAATATTTTGAACTATTTTCAAACTGCTGGAGTGAGCCAAGTGCCCATACCAAAGCCTTTGTGAAGGCATCAGGCCAATTTCTCAGGTTACATTGTTTATAATCTTGCTTGGGTTTTTTCCCAGCAATTTAGAAAATATGTGACTGGTTTTGTATCGGAGAGGAGTTTGTCCATTTGCCAAAGTAAGAGTATGAGATATTTACAAAACAAGGCTACCTAGCATGACTGGCCATCTTTAGGATTCTGACTGACTGACTCTAGCAATTCTGTTACTGAATGTCATTGAACCATCTTCTGAATGACACAAGGGCATTTTGGTTTAGTTTTTGGCTTTCTGGTTTTGGTTTGTTTTTTTCCCTGGTAGTACAGTTCAGCGCCAAGTCATTGAGCCAGGCTTTGTTCCACACTGCTGGTTCTGAAACCGTTGATATAGCAGATGCAGGAATACAGGTTCAGAGAAGCACAAAGGGATAAATGGGCAAATTTGCTCAGTGCCTCTGCAGAGCTCTTTCCACAAAGCATTTGTTTTCTGGTAGTTAGAAAGGAGAAGCCCAACTATACAGATAATTTGTCAAAAAGAACTTGTTGTAAACTACACTGAAAGCAGATGTTTTATACTATTACTTAAAGCTCAGAGCAATACAAATTTGGTTTCAATTCCAAAGAAAGCAGGCGCCCATTCTCTATACCTGTACCTAATATGCAGTCATGGTAGATACTGCAATCTTGATTCCAGAGGATGGAAGGTCACTGGCTTCAGAGTTCTTGAGACAGAGAAGGAAAGCAGTTTGGAATGAAAAAGAAGACTTCTGTTTTCATTTGCAAACCAATAGGTTGCATTTTTAACACCCACCTTGGTGTTTTTCCTTTGCCATTAGAAAAAAAAATGCACAGCAAATTCATACCTTTCAATTAAGAAAAATTGACAGACCTCACATGTTGAAAACCTGCTGTATGAACAGCTTAGCTCTCAGACTTTAGACTTCCACAATTAATTTCATTACAGGGCTTCTGGACATTTTTTTTTTTTTTTTGGTCATTGAAAAGAAAAAGTTGGTTTTGATGAAACCTTTTGCATTGTGTAATGTGCAATAAAATAATCACCAGTATTGAGGTCGCTACCCATTTTTCATTGTGATTAATCTTGGGGGGTGAAATACCTCAAGAAATACATTGTTTTAAGGCTAAAAAAAGGACAATGAGAACTTAGTGCAGTGATGTTGGAGAAAATTGTTCTGCTGTTCACAAAATGCACTGATGCCTTTTGATTAACACTACAGTTTAAAAAGATCTGACTCTAGTTTGAGAGCCATAGAGACAAAATTCCCTAGAGTGAGCAGGAGAATTAAAAGAGTATCAAGTAGCTCTGTGAACTTCTATGTGGTCTCAAAAATGTGCTAGTCTGGAGGAATAGTTTCTGGATATGTCAGGGCATTTTTCTGCAGACACTTCTTAAGCCCACGTGATTAACTTCTCTCTTATCTTTTGCTTTCTTTTCCTGTAAAGTGATGTCTGTCACAAATTAATCTGGAAGTTAAATTCAGTTCCTAGCTATTAACTGCTAGAATCTGTGTTGAAATGGTAGCAAGTAACAAAGGTTGACTCGCTGTGCAGTTATCAAGCCGATGAGCTGGTGCTAAAATCTAGAAGAATGAGATCTTGTGTTGTCTTTTTGGAAGCTGGAACCCCAGTTTTCATTCCTTGTGCTTCCAGAATGTCACTGGCTTTTGAAAATATACAAGGAAAGTACTTCCTTTCCTGCTGTGATGCCAAGTGATGGATTCTCAGTGCCTCTGCTTGCACTTGGCTGTGCCCTCTAATACATCTCTCCCTTGGAAGAGAGCATTTACACTTGAGAAGAATTCAGTTTCTGGTAATGCAGCAGAGCTAGAAAAGGCAAGAATATTACTGACCTCAACCGAGACATGTAATAAGCTTTGTGGAGTAATTTGTGACCTCATTTACCACCATTCCAGATGACCATTAGAATATGTTGCTCTATAGTTTATGTTTCAGAACTTGCCTATAAGGCCTACAATTAAAGTAACACAGCAACTCTGAGCATAGTAAGGAAGATAATGACTTCTGTTCAAATTTATGGTAACATTATTGATTCCATATCTGCTCAACCAGATAGTTGAAACCAAGACCTCTGCAGAACTGTCGATTCTAATGTGTCTGCAGACTTCTTGCTTCAGCAAACTACATTCTGAATATCTTCATAAAAGGAATATTTCCAAGAACAATTGGAGAGGATGTTCTAAAAGCCAGCAACATCAGAAAGAACCAAAAGAATTTGCATATAAGTGGTAATAAAAATGTTGTCCTAATTTGTACCTATATTTTAGGATGTAGCCACGTGGGGGTTTGTCTCTTCTCCCAGGCAACCAACAACAGAACAAGGGGATACAGTCTGAAGTTGTGATGGAAGAGGTATAGGCTGGATATTAGGAGGAAGATCATCACAGAGAGAGGGACCTGGGGGTACTGTTAGATAGTAGCTGAACATGAGCCAGCAGTGTGCCCAGGTGGCCAAGAGAGCCAATGGCATCCTGGCCTGTATCAGGAATAGTGTGGCCAGTAGGATGAGGGAGGTTATTCTTCCCCTGTACTCAACACTGGTCAGGCCACACCTTGAGTACTGTGTCCAGTTCTGGGCTCCTCAATTCAGGAGAGATGTTGAGGTGCTGGAACGTGTCCAGAGAAGAGCGACAAGGCTGGTGAAAGGCCTGGAACACAAACCCTATGAGGAGTGGCTGAGGGAGCTGGGGTTGTTTAGCCTGGAGAAGAGGAGGCTCGGGGGGACCTCATTGCTGTCTACAACTACCTGAAGGGACGTTGTAGCCAGGTGGGGCTGGTCTCTTCTCCCAGGAAACCAGCAATAGAACAAGGGGACACAGTCTCAAGTTGTGCTGGGGGAGGTATAGGCTGGATATTAGGAGGAAGTTCTTCCCAGAGAGAGTGATTTGCCATTGGAATGGGCTGCCCAGGGAGGTGGTGGAGTCACCGCCCCTGGAGGTGTTCAAGAAAAGCCTGGATGAGGCACTTAGTGCCATGGTGTAGTTGACTGGATAGGGCTGGGTGACAGGTTGGTCTGGATGATCTTGGAGATCTCTTCCAACCTGGTTGAATCTATGGCAAAGTCTAAAATTCTGTCACTCAGGTATGTGCTAGTAAATTTTGCAGACATATAATAAGGGAGCATGCTTAACACTGAGGAAGAAGTTGTTCTGACACTTAAGGCATGCCATAACTGGAATAGAATCTTTTCCATGATTGCATTTACCACTGATGAAACAAAAAATAAAACAATAAAGCGAGAAGGAAAGTTAAATGATAAATTTCATTTTGCCTTAGAATCAATTCCCCTTCAGTGTGATGGAATAACTGAGCAAGTGCTTTTGGAGCAGAGATGTGAGAGGCGTAGGAGACCAGTCAGAGGTCTAGAAAATGTGATCTGTGAAGAAAGACTGTGTGAACTGGGGCTTTTTTAGATTAAAAAAAGGAGAAAGCTAGGGCTAGGTCACCTCTCTTTTAGCTTTATATTCCTGTGGCAATAAAAGGAGCTGAAGGAGGATCATTCCATCCAATGACATAAATCCTATTTCTCAGTAAATGAAAATGACTTCTATGTAGAAGTTAAACTGTCACCTATCCTGCAGACTTATATAAAGAAATCAGGGGACATCAATGTCCCCTGGGATAGGGAAAGGCTGGAAAGCATCTTGCATGGATGGTGAGACTTTGTTTATATGCAGGAGAGAGTTGATTAAATTCTTGCTCTTGCTGAAGTGCTCTTTTGCCTATTGTTTAATTAGTTTATTGATATTTACTGTATGAATGTTTAGCTAATAGATCAGGTGATGCTTGGAACCTATGTGCTAGTAAACCAGTAAATAACTAACTGATTTTCAGCTGCAAGTGGTAAATGTGTTTGTAAATATCACTACAAGGAAGATGTGGCCACTTCAGCAGGTCTTGACAAGAGAGCCCACTGGAAAGACTAATTAATAATACACATGAATTATATGCCATAATATGGCCATATACTTTTCATTGGGATAAAAATTGCATTTTAGTCACTGCAAATCATAGTCATAAAACAGAAATTACTCTACAACACATCCTTTTAAATGATTGTTTGCAAGTTTGAGGGGTCCTGGGTCTCTCCTAAGGAAACCATAGGGACAGAGGCCCATCCCAGGGGGACAGACCTGGTTGTCTCAGGATATTGTAATATTGTTGTTGTATTCCATCTTCTGGTATCATAGCTTATAAGGCAGTGCCTGGCTGATGCCATTCCCTTCTCCTCCCTGCCTTTTCTCCCTTCACTTCTTTTCTCTGAGAACAGCACACATTCCTTCTTATCTCATGGTTTGTAGGGGGGGAGATGGCAAGGAATTGAGCTGTGCTGTGAGGCCTGCTAAGGCCTTGTAGGCCCCAGCTGGGGAGGACAGTCTCAGCCTACCCTCAGGCCAGCTGAGGATGTAAGGGGTGGGGGATTGCAGGTGGCCAGTTTGGGCCTAAGGGGCCTTGGCCTGATGGAGGTGGCCTAGCTTGTGAATGTAATTATTCTACTTGATTGCCTTTTGTATATATGCTCTTGTAAATGGAATCTCTCTTTAAACTTTCAGTCAGTGTGCAGTATCCTCATTCTTACTCTTGAAAAGGGTTAAGACTCACTTCTCTCCTCTGTCCTCCAGTCCCAAACTGGGACAGGGTGCAGGAGAGAGAAACTCTTCCAAAGCGATACAAACTAATTGGGGAAGTTTATTGATCCCCAGGGAGTCTGTGATAACATTCACAGGTGGTTTGTTTCTTCCTTTTGCTCTGCTTATAGGAGTGCAGGACTGCCTTTTGGGTTTGGTGGGTGGTGGTACTGCAGGGCAGGAGTTTCTCAAAACCAGTACTGTTTGTCTTCTTTGTGCCTTATGTATTTAAGCTGTTATTCTGCCTCTGTACTTTAGAATCATAGAATGGTTTAGACTGGAAGTGACCTCAAAGATCATCCAGTTCCAAGCCCCTGCCACAGGCAGGGACACCTCCCACTAGAACAGGTTACAGAAGGCCTCATCCAACCTGGCCTTGAACACCTCCAGAGAGCCACAACCTCCCTGGAAACCTGTGCCAGTGTTTCACCACCTTCACTGGAAAGAACCCTTTCTTAACATCCCCTTTGAATCTCCCTTCTTCCAGTTCAAACCCATTACTCCTCATCCTGTCATTAGAAGACCTTGTCAATAGTCCCTCTCCAGCCTTCCTGTAGGCCCCCTTCAGATACTGGAAGGCTGCTCCTGGAAGCCTTCTCTTCTGCAGGCTGCTAAGCCCCAACTCTTGTAGCCTGTCCTCATAGAAGAGCTGCTCCAGCCCTCTGAGCATCTTCGTGGCCCTCCTCTGGACTGGCTCTAACAGTTCCATGTCCTTCCTGTGTTGCAGGCTCCAGAACTGCACACAGTACTCCAGGTGAGGTATCAGGAGAGCAGAGTAAAGGGGGAGAATCCCTTCCCTTGCCCTGCTGGCGATGCTTGCCCGTTGCTGTCTGGGCTGCATGTGTACACTGCTGGCTCATCTTGAGCTTTTCATCACCCCAGACCCCCAGTCCTTGTTCCTCGGGGCTGCTCTCCAGCCGTTTGCCACTCAGCCTGCAAAATCCCATGGAGACTGAGGAGTACAGAAGGTTTTAATTAAATGCTTTTTTCCCAGATTGTATTCACATTTAGGTTTGGTGGTTTTCTTTTCTTGTTGGTTTGGGGGGGGGGGGGTTGTTTGGTTTTGTTTGTTTATTCTGTTGGGTGGTTTGTTTGTTTTTTATATGTCAGGAACACCAAACATGTTAAATTGTTTGTGAACTTGCATTCCAAAGGTTACTGGTTCTCTTTCTGAGAAATTGCAGCAATCCACTTTGTCTTTCAGGTAGTTGCTCTGGAGGCTTGTGTAAATGTTCCACATTTGTTCTTGTATCTTCTTAATTTTATTCTTGAGATTCTGCTTGGGAAGAAGTTGTTTTAAAAATTCATTATTATTCGATTGCAGGTTGGATGTCAGCCAACTAAATTTTTGAATTTGAAAGAAAATGCAGCATCAGCTTCTCTGGAACTATAATGGAATGAAACCCTCTAAGCACTCATTAAAAGGGCTTCTGACATCTAGCAAAATTAGATGAGGTGTAAATCACTGAACTACCATATGTGGGTTTGAAATGGAATATTTAAGTCTACAGAATCCAAACCCAAGGCTAAAGGGAAAGTTAACTACACCAGCATAATAATTTGATGATGGAAGAAGAAATACCTTTTCAAAGGTTTTATGTTTAAGGTTTCATTAAAAGAAATGTTTATCAAGGGAATATCCATTGATACCTACTTTGTTATCTGGCATATGGGCAAATGCTTGAGGAATAATACTGAAGTACATTAATAACTTTTCTCCACTGAAGAGTTTTTAAGAGCTGTAGAAATCTTATTGGAAAATTCTGATTGTAGAAGCCTGATCATTATAATTAGTTCTTCCCTTAGCTTCCTCCTGATGATGTTGTGCCCTTTGGTACAGCATATATCAGGCAAATCTTGCTATTGCTGCTCAGTCTCTGAATGATGGAGCTGGTTCCATTGTAGAGGTATGAGGCAGTCTCGCCTTAAGTTTTCCTTGTACTCAAAATGCTGCTGGAAAGTGCTGGGGTTGATTCTCTTCCCCCTTCCCCTTTTCCCTCTCCCCCAATAACAGTAGTACTATTAGTAAATGTTTCCATTTCTATTCTTTCTATTTACTCTTGTTGTGATTGGGGCTTCATCATTTTGATTCTAGAAAATTGCCTGGTCTGAAGTCTTTGTAAACAGAGATAAGGAAAGGGATATGGGTGCTTCGCCTGAACAAATAACTGCACAGCAAAACAGGTCTCACTTTGTTATACATGAAGTAAGTTTGAGTTTGATCCCTCCTGGCGCTATTTGAACTATAGCTTTACGAGATTATATAGTTTATTTTATGGTTTTACAGTAACTTAAATTGTCAGGCCGTGATTCAGCCTTTAACTGCACTCATGAGAATAAAGGTGAGGTGGTGGTGTTTCATCTTTTTTTATTATCTAAATGGCTCAATGAGAGCAGGTAAAGAGTCCCTTCACGTGCCACAGAAGTGTAACAGCCCCAAGAAGAAAATTGGTTTAAACGGAAAAAGGTGTTTGTTTACCATAAGAATGGAACGCTTCTGTACAGAAATGTAATGCCTCGTGATGGGATGGATGAATAGACTCTGAGTCCTCAAAGAGAACTATTTGTTTGTCTCTTTGAGCCAGACAAGATGGGGCTCGTGAATTACACTTTAAGGGAATCCCTTTGAAGGCAAGGGAGAGATCGTGTGAGAAAATTGGCATTTGAAGAAATCTTACACAGAGTTTCAAACTTATTAAGAATAAAAACATTATTCAAAGAAGGAGTGAGCTTTGAAAGCCTCAAGATGTGCACCACCGTGCTGAGAATAAGGAATGGATTTGGTCTCTTTGCACTCTTCCCTGGAGTTGGGAAGCAGAGCAGTGGGACTGTGCTGGGATCAAAGGATGGTTGGTAATTTATTTTGTGTTCTCTTCTACAGCTACTTTGATATACAGCATAAGCTGAAATGAATAATGTTCATTTCTGGAAGAAAATATGGTGCATTTGAAAACCAGTGTTCAAATGAACAATAATCCAGCTTGGCCTCCTTTGTGTTATCCAAAGCAGCTTGAGATAAGGGTAGGAAGACTGCTTAATTTCAAAGGTTTTCACTTTTATCTTAGACTGGGAAATCAGAATACTTTAATGGGTTTAGCTTTTTAATTTAATTCCAGGTTGCTCATCATTTCACCTTTCAGCTGGGCTATAGAGATAATTCAATCATATTTCCCTTGACAAGTCCTCTGAATTACCCTTACATTTCTCTGCTACCATATTAGGGAGTGTGTCACACACTTCTGCATTCCCTCCCCCTTTCTCCCTCAACTTAGGGACTGTTCTGGTCTTGCTCTATAATGCAGATGTCATCTGACACAGGCACATGGAAGTCAGCCCTTCTATGACAATGTAATGTGTTGCTTGTGCCTAGGCACAATGCCAGGGAGTTTGGAAGTAAGGCCAGAGAGCAGTATCGGACAAGAACAGGATCAAGCAGGCACAAATTCTAGAGCTTTGTAGAGTGAGGCCTTTATCTTCGCCCAGAGTTCAAACAGCACACTGATTTCTTTACACATTTTTGTCCCCTTCATAATCCCACATTTTCTGTGAAGGTTCCTTTTGTTCTCTTTTTTTTCCAGAGCTATTATCTTGCTATCTATGATACACAAACATGGAAAAGAATTCTCTTGATTCTTAAGCTCAAATGGTTGATCAGGAAAGACAGAAATACGAGGTAGTAGTTTCTTGAATTAAAGCTTTTCTGTTAGATTTTACAAATTAATTTCATGTGTGAAAGTTGTTCTCTTGGAAGTACCCCAATGGAGCTGAAACATTTCACAGATTTGGATAAAAACATGCTAAAATCAGTGTTGTGACATTTCCATGCTCAGATGAAGTCTGTCTTTTTAATGTTCATCTTCCTTTCGAGGTCACCAAATGTGAAAAACATTTATTTCATCACCTCTGTTTCTATGCTACCTCTGAAGGTCAAGCCAGTGACAGCTGCTTGGGAGTTAACCACTGTTGCTGCTTTAGGTATGAGTCCTTAGATATAAACTGCTGCTATCAGTCCAACAGCCTGAGAGAGATGATTCTGCTGCTCTAGGTGAGACTGGAGCCCAGGTGGCATGGAAGGCCAATGGAATCTTGGCGTGTATCAGGAATACTGTGGCCAGCAGGACTAAGGATGTAATTCTGCCCCTGTACTGGCACTGGGGAGGCCTCACTTTGAGCACTGTGGTCTGGGTCCCTCTCTACGAGAGAGATATTGAGGTGATGGAGCAGGGCCAGAGGAGAGCAATGAAACTGGGGAGGGGGCTGGAGGGAAAGTCTGATGAGGAGAGGCTAAGGGAGCTGGGGGTGTTCAGCCTGGAGAAGAGGAGACTTAGAGGGGACCTTATCACTCTCTACAACTACCTGAAGGGAAGTTGTAGCCAGGTGGGGGTCAGGCTCTGCACCCAGGCAACTTGTGACAGGACAAAAATGCATGGTGTGAAGCTGTGCCAGGGGAGGTTTAGGTTGGATGCTAGGAAGCACTTCCTTGTGGAAAGGTTGATTAGGCACTGGAATTGACTGCCCAGGGAGGTGATGGAATCACCATCCCTGGAGGTCTTTAAGAGAAGAGTTGGATGTGGCACTTGGTAGCATGGTTTAGCTGATGTTGCGTGATGAGATAATGAAATATCTTGCTCAGAGAAATTGTAGAAGCCTCATCCATGGAACCGTTCAAGGTGAGGCTGGACCAGGCTCTGCGCAAACCGACTGGTTAAAGATGTCCATACTCACTGTGGAGGTGGTGGACTAGATGACCTTTGAAAGTCACCAAGTTTCCAACTCAAACTCCTTTGTGATTCTGTTATCCCACTGAGATGTTTCTGTCTCCTTTGCTACAGACATCTAGCTGTACTACCAGTGTTTTCTTCCAGTTAAGAGGAAAACAGGCATCAAAGACACATAAAACTTTTTTCCCTTGAGGTTCATAAGGCAAATCCTGAGTTTATTCTCCTTAATTGTAGACTATACAACCCTATGCAAACTCATGAGTTGAACCCTATCCTTCATGTGGTATCTGTTGTTCTGCTGGTCTAGTTTTCTGACATCCTTCAGAGATGTGGGCATTAATTTTTGCCCAAAATACTCACAGGAAACATCCATACTGTCTGCTATTTATAAAATTGACATTCATTTGATATTTGGCAGATGTTCATACACAACCTGGGACATCAAACAGCTTTTTTTTCTTTTGAGACCTTTTTGGTGCCTTAGTGAGAAGAGTCCCTTTCAGCTGGGGAAGTGACCACA
Organism: Tricholaema leucomelas; assembly: GCA_013400475.1. NCBI lineage: Eukaryota > Metazoa > Chordata > Aves > Piciformes > Lybiidae > Tricholaema lacrymosa > Tricholaema leucomelas. The sequence goes on from WAAF01000029.1 coordinate 1,141,856, forward strand.
GGAACTTTCTTATTTGTATCGGCAGCTTCCAGAATAAGGTGTGATGATGAGGGGACTTGAGCATCTTCCTGCTGGCGTTGCACCTGGAATAAAATGACTCTTGGTTCACCAATGTGGTTAGGTGGTCATTCTCCACTTTATTTCTCTGATACAGTATATATGCTTTCTTAGAAGAGGCATGCACAACATAGTTCAGGGTTGATTACATATGGATAGCTCCGGTTGGTCCAGGGTTACAAGCATGGCATGGATAGGTGACATTACCATAACATTTTGAGGGTCAGCCTCTGGGTCTGACTAACTCTGCCCACATGCAGATGGCACTCCACCCCCTACAGCTGCATGTGGGGGGTGCTACCCAGTGCCTGATATCTTAGGTCCCAGGATGTACTCAGGGACACTTCCCAGCACGGGTTGCTCATGTTTATCATTTCACGTCCTGTTAGTAAAAATCTCTCTACATCTCCCCTATGAAGAGAGCCTGAGAGCCCTGGGGCTGTTTAGTGTGGAGAAGACTGAGAGGGATCTGATCAATGTGTACAAATATCTGAGGAGTGGATGTCAAGTGAAGGGAACCAGTTTGAATTATTTAAGCAGGGGAAAAGTGGCTCAGACCAAAACATCAAGGGGTTTTTTTTTTGCACTATGGGATTTTTTTTTTTAAATTCTAAATGCAAAGCAATCTTTACCTTTGTCTGGAAAAATGAGGGAAAATATAGCACTAAATACGCTAAGCTTAAATACAATACTGTGTAAAAAAGTGTTGTGAAGTAAGAATGCTCTGCTTCCTGATTTTATTTTCAACAAGATTTTACTCAACCTTCTTATTCTCAGACTTTCTTATACCCTGCAGCTATTTGTCTTCGTGGCATAACAAAACTATCTGGTAGTCACATCTAGAGTGTTACCTTTTGATTGTGGATTCTCAATCCTCATACTGATGCACAGCTAATAAGTTTTCTTGGCAGTGACACAGCTACAGATCTGCTCCATGGGATGCAGTCAAAAGTCATATTTCATAATCTCGCTTTGAACAACATTTTAATATTTAGCATGACCATGTGCAACAGTATCACTATTAGATGGAGAATTTGGAGAGGAAAATACTGAGTAGCCATTGTAATGTGGCATAATCGTTCTGGAGAACAGCAGTCTTCTGATACAAAGCAGTACAGGTATTACTAATATTTCAAGCACAGATCTCTCCCAATTGACCCAAATATGAATATTCTCATGCCACTTGTGACTCATTCTGTGCCTTGTTTTTAATTCTGGGTTGGTTGTGCTATCTTTTTATACTTATCACAGAATTAACCAGGTTGGAAAAGACCTCTAGGATCACTGAGTCCAATCTATCATCTAACACCTTCTCATGAACTAAACCATGGCACCGACTGCCTCATCCAGCCTCCTCTTAAACACATCCAGGGATGGTGACTCCACCACCTCTCTGGGCAGCCCATTCCAATGCCAATCACTCTTTCCATGAAGAAATTCCAGCCTAAGCCTGCCCCAGCACAGCTTGAGGCTGTGTTCTCTTGTTCTGTCACTGGATGCATGGGAAAAGAGACCAACCCCCACCTCCCTTCAGATAGTTGTAGAGAGCAATAAGGTCTGCCCTGAGCCTTCTTTTCTCCAGACTGAACAACCCCAGCTTCCTCAGCTGCTTCTCGTAGAGCTGTGCTCCAGCCCCCTCACCAGCCTTGGTGCCCTTCTCTGGACACATTCAAGCACCTCAATGTCTTTCTTAAACTGAGGGGCCCAGAATTGGACTCAGTATCATTATATATGTCTCCTTTTGCCCTATATTTTATTATTTCCTTTTAGATTTTCAGATCATTAAAGAGTTCTTGATGCAATTGTATTAATTTTTGATGTACTACTACTCTTTCCTGCATGTTGGATAATTTGTTGTTGTGCCTTTATCTCTTGCATTCTTTTTTTTCCTTATCAGTTCTCCGATACTTGCATGTCCCTGGGCTATTTGAAATCCATTACCCTTATTTTGTTATTCACAATTTAAAGGAAGGATGGAAGACATATCATTTTTATGGTCTTTTCACTTGAATTAACTTCCACTTTAAGATTCTCAACCACTTCCTCCTAGAGAATTTGAATTAAATCTAAAATAGCTACTTTCGGTGTAATTTCCTCCACTTCATAAAAGAAAAAAGCAGCCCCTAGCACATTTGAAGAACTGAATAGACAATCTATGTCCTGCCTTCCTGCTTTTTGAAACGGAGCTTCAGATAGCTGTATTCCCATCTAACCACTAGTCCTGCCACGTAGGGCTTTTCCTGTTTCTAGCTCTCAAAAAATCTTTGGTGTAAACCTATCATTACGTGCACTTGACTGTTTTTCTCTTCCATATTTCAACTGGCATTCAACAAATTGTCCTGTCACTTTTTCATAGTCTTGAAAAGTAAACATGCTCTTCACAAGCCACACCAGCTGACTGTTCTTCTAGAATATGCTATACCTTTCCATTCCAGTATCGCTGGTTGCCTGGACACATTTCTGCAGTGATAGGTCACGCTAGGACTTAAATCTCAGACTGCAGTGTGTGTGAATCTATGTTTCAGATATTTGATGGCTCACTTTGCATTCTCCTTTTCTTGCAATTTACTCCTTTTTCTCCTCTCATTTCTTCCTGCCTTGGGCTTGACCATACGTATTCTGAACCTATGATCTGAAGAGGGAAGGAGCCTGCAGAATTTTTTCACCAGCACCCTTCAAAGCCTTGTTCATGAAGAGCAACTTGCCAGACTGGTAAGGTTTTCCTCAGCAGTTAATCTTAGACAGCTATCCTGAATACACATCCTCACACTGTCTGTGCAGCTAGACCTGTCCCCAGCACAGTTTAGACCTTTATCCTTAGCTGATGGGATGAATAGAGTCAGCATCTCTACTTGTAATTTCTTCAGCCCAACTACATGGACAGGACACACCACATGAGATGTTTTGCTTTGTGTTAATATCCATATGTCTAGGTATGTGTAATACTTCAGGGAAAGAAGATAATTCTCAATAATAATGGCTTCTACCATCCTTTCAGTCTGCAGATATGGAAATCAATGTCTTCAGCTAATTAAATAACTGTGTGCTTGACAAAATATTATATTTATACATGAGTATTATTTAATCAAATTACTGAAAATAATTTCATTGAATTAATACAATATGTCAGTTAAATTCCTGGCATTTAATGTCTGCTTTGACATTAATATTGAGGGAAAAAATAATCTACTCAATTTTTTTTTTTTATGTCAGTATAGTAGACAAGACAGGGATCAATGCATGCATAGCCTCTCAGTTTTGCCAATTTTATGCAAATCAAAGGGCGAAAAAAGAGCATAATTTTATTCCATTATTCCATTAAGCCTAGTACAATTACTGTGTCATTATCCTTGTGGCAGTCTATTTGATGCACTTGTTTTTCCATTTTTTGCAAGTATCATTTCCCAAAGTTTAATAGCACAACTACTTGAGTATTAATAGGAAAGAAAGGAGATTCTATTTTTTTTTTTTTAAACAATAGGGAGCTAACAGGAAAAAGACACTAGGCTCCAAAAGCAGTAACTGGGAAAGAAAATGCTATTTTAGGAAAACTAAATTATTTCCTTACAGTGTTCAAAGAAAAATACTGAGAAATTAAGTATTATAGAGGTTATTGTAGTAATCATTGTTAACAATTTTTTAAAAGAAGAGCAAGAAATCAAGATGAGATTATGCTGGAGTAGAATCACTAAGACTAGGCAATATCACGCCAAAGGAGCTGGACTGTGATGTAAATTTAAAGGTGGAAATTTTATTCACCAAAATTACTGCTCATACTGTTAAAATAACACCTCCCCATTTTTTTTTAAAGACATGCTAATTTAACTGCTCCTCCACTTTTTTTTCTTTAAGAGATGAAGTTTGTTAGCTTCAGAATATGGACTGAGAAGTCTTGCTTTAGTAGCCTTAGGAGAAACTGGTGTAGGATTTAAAAAAAGCCCTTGGGTAAAGTATAATGTAATGAGAAAAACCCAATAAGCCACTAATAATAAATGCAACCTTCCTAAGGCTTGCACAAAACCAAGATAGTCAATTAGAGAAAATCTGAGCCTATGTCTTATCCAGAAAAGTGTGGAAACCTCTGGGAAGTTCTGAAGGAGAAGTATAAATCCCAGTAAGGTCAATGGAGTTTTATTACCAGCAGATAAATTTTTCATCATTTCCCTGAAAATTATTAATAAAAAGAATAGATACAGAAATAAAAGTAGCAGTGGCAGGTATCCTAAAGATAATTTCCTGGTTTAGGAAAAGAATGAGAGAAAAATAACTCAAAGTAAATGCTTTCTCAGCTAGAAAAAGTCTAATAGCTGTGTCCCTTTGGGAACATTAAGGGTATTGGGTAAATTCAGTATACCTACTAATGATGTGTAAGAAAGGTTGAATTGTGAGATGGAGCTTTGCTGACAAGGAAGAAATGCCCTAGCTTAGTCAAGATTAAGCAGGATTGTGAAAAACTCCAGAAGGAATAGCGGTGAAAATGAAACGCAGCAGAGCAGGTGCAGAAAAATACTCAGCAGAAGGGATATTTGCAGTGGAAACTGTCAGTGTCTTCCAGATAATTTGTGATATATTGCAGGATGCATCAAGGTTTCAGCACAGCATCACTTAGTAGAAAGACATCTAAAAAATTGTTATTTAAAAAAAAAAATAAAAATCAAAGGATCACACTCAGTTGAGACCAATGTCAGCAGCTTGATTCAGTCAGAGATTGAAAGGCTATCAAGTGTACCTGGGGTATTTAATTTTTAGTAGGTGTACAGAAAGTACATAAACATCATATGATTTTACTTCCTGCTTCAGTAGACTTTTATTTGAAAGGAGACAGGTGTTTCAAGTAACAACAATGTCGTTGTCACTGCTGATAGAACTTGGTTTTGTCTGGTCTCTCTGTTTTGTGGTTTTGTTGTTTTTTTTTTTTTTCTCTGAAGTCTTCCATCTTTAAATGGACCTGAAGCCAACTTGTAATTTACCAAGTTATTCTTGATCCAAAGTCCACAATTTTAAAACAACTCTGCAAATACGTAATTGCTTCCCTTCCCCAGCTTCCTGATGAAAAATTGCTGCAAAGGAACAAACACTTTGGTTAGATTTTAACTTTTCTATTGCAGAATTTATTTTATACCTTGTTTTATGCATACCATTAAAAAATTACAGAACTGACTCTAATATTTTTTTTTCATCCAGATACTGTCTTTTGATAAAATAACTTTATCTCCTCTCTCCTTTGCTCAGTAGCTCTTTCTGAGTTTGCTAAAATACCTACAGCATTTGCAGTCTTTATTGTTGTGATGGTTTGGTGTTACTCCCCCCCCCCCCCCCCCNCCCTTCCACTTTTCCTCCTACCCCTCTCAACCTTACCCCAGTCCCAAGGAAGAATGGAGGTTCGGCCAGGGGGTTAGGAAGCAAAGTGGATTAATCAGCAAAATGGCAGAGAAACGGAGGGTGAGGTTAGAGAGAGCTATGCAGCTCTGAGCTCCCCAGCAGGAGAAGTGGTTGTGCTTTATCTATGTTTTGATTCTTATTCTTATATCTCTCAGCAAGCCTACGAGGGAAGTAGACATCACCATTGTTTTCCTTCCACAGCCTGTAATCTAATTCTTCTCACCAAAACATTCTAGCTTGCTTCAAACTAGCACAATTGTGTGGCAGTTTGCTCACCAACACTTTTTAGAGATGATAGTGACAAATGTGACTTAACTCCTGTAGGAAAATACATGCATAGATGTTAAGAGAAGTGTTTCTCTCAAGGTTTCATTTTAGAAGGGTGCCAGTGAATCTTGTGTGAACTTTATTTCTAAATTTAAAATCCAAAAGAGTAGGGAAGGGAAGGCTTATATTTTTAATCATATAAAATCAGATGCCTCCCTAGTGTTGACTTACTGGGTAAGACAAATATGAACAGAAAATTGTAACACATTATTCTGTTAGCACTAGAATCGGCCGAGTAGGGATAAAACTGCTTTACCTCATGGAATAGATTGGTTTTCCTACAAGAAAGGGTTATATGGAACAGCTCAGGTGACTCACAGAATTGCAGAATGGTAGGCAGAGGTTGGAAAGGACACCTGAAGATCGAGTCCAACCCCCCTGACACTCAATGAAAAATTAGCATGGGATTTAAGAAATAAAGATTATGTTGTCCTCCATTCTTTCCAAACATGCTGAGAAAAGGGAAAGCTTACACTTGAGTTGGAAGCCTGCACCCTGCACACCATAAAGCCTATGTTAAGCTCGAAGAGCTCTTACAACTCCATCAAAGCACTCTGCAGCTATTACTTTCACTGCCCCAGTCTACATGGTAGTTTTACCAGTAAGTCATAAGGCTAGCTCGGACTTATAAGTCCCTGCCCAAAACTAGTGTAGAGCTTGCTCCCTTTTACTTGATGAGTCTGGCAAGGAGAAGAGAAAGGGCATTGAAGACAACTGTTTCTTGTAGTATCCTTGCAGAGAGGCCAATCACAAAGGCAATCTCTTTCTTTTTTTTTTTTTTTTTTTTTTTTTTTTTTTTCCCCCAGTTTTTTTTTTTTTTTTTTTTTTTATTTCCCCCTCCCTCTTCTGTTCAGATGGTTATATTGTTCAGCATCACTGCATAAGCATCCATAAGTTGTCTGCAGCAAGGCTTGCTTGGTGTCAGCCTGTAGGAGCAGGCCAACAGAGTGTGTGGGTGTGTGGAGGAGAGGGTGGATTCTGCTCTGTTCATATCCTCAGGATGTTGCAGAAATTCTGAACAACTGACAAAATCTGTGTTTGAGAGCTGTCTCATTTTGTTCACTCAACCCTGCCTCACAACAGCAGCCATATAGGTCTTTAAATATACTTTAAGTTACTTTAATGAATGAACACAAATGCTTCAGTATATTTTTCTCCCTGGTATACTAGGCTTTGATAGTAATAGCTAAGAACACTTGACACTTTTTCTTTTGCTTTCCCGCTACAATGGATGTATTCTTGGAAGGTTTTGTTCACATAACCTTCTACAGCACTACCTCTACCTGACTTTATTCAGTAACTTAAACACTGGATAAGTTATCCAATTGCTTTTAAGTTGTAAATTCTACACAAGACGCTTTAGTAAATGAGTCCTTTAAAAGTGTAAACTATTGAACCAGAAGGATGTAAGACATAAAGTGTTACACTTCCAAGAAAAATATAACTTAGAGGTATTCACAGTATCACAGTATCACCAAGGTTGGAAGAGACCTCACAGATCATCAAGTCCAACCTGTTACCACAGAGCTCAAGGCTAGACCATGGCACCAAGTGCCACGTCCAACCTTGCCTTGAACAAGGCATTCGTGTAATGAAGAAAGGATTGACAGATTTTAGTCCTCTCATCCAGATGTGTTAACTTCATCTAACACTGAAAACATCTCCTCATATCAGCAGAGAAAATAGCCCATACTGACATTTGCCTATTATTAATTTCTAGGGTTATGAAACATCTGCAGTGATGTGACACACAGCAGCCAAAACCTTTACATTCCTTCATTTTCATAGTGTGTTACTTTTTAGCCAGAAGATAGCTGTCCAGTGTTCCTTCTTTTGATTGCTTATGCAGTAAAACTACTCTCACACTATTGTCTGCACCCCTTGTAAGCACCCTAGTCCTTTGCTGATAGCCTGTTTGTATTTTTCCTTCAGCTTCATGGAATTTCCGAAGGAGGTGTTTAAGCCTCTTCTCTTCCAAATTCCTTTCTTCCTTCCAAGTACCTTTCTTTCTGTATTCTTTTCTGTCTTCCTGACTTTACTGAAGAAGAAAGCTGATATTTCATGGACACTGATATTTGTGCTTTTGAATACATCTCTTCCTCAGTAAATGACTGTTGAGATTTCAGCTTTGCTGACTTCTGTACATCTGAAGTAAAACCTTCTTTCAGTTTGAGGAAAAGATGGTGCTGGCTTGAGAACTTTTGTGGTTGACATAAAGGAATTGAGAAAGTGGAGGAGGAATGTTATCTCCCTGCCATGGCAAGCAGAACTACTGCATAAAGTGTTTCTGGATTTAAAAGTAGCCTTGAACTGCCTGCATCTTGAACTATAATCTATTAACTATTAATTTCTGGTGTCATAATGTTACTTAACAGAGGACAGTTGTTCAGCAACTTTAATCACATGCAATATTGTACGATTAAGCAGACTGTTCCACAAAGGCTTCAGCCTCAGCTTTTTTTGCATAAAATATAAAGCAGCAACACAATCTCCTTTTCCTCACCAATTCATTACAAAAACACATACAAAAGAGACGTCTAATGGCTCAGAAATGTGTCTGAACCAGAACAATGAAATTATCTATCTCAGCTCTGAGGAGGACAACGTACAGGCTCCTGGACTGAGAGTGGCTTGTGGGCCTCCTGACATCCTCGGGACTGAAACTGAACAAATCGTTTTTCATCTCTGTTTTCCAAACACACTTTTCAGGTGTCCCCTCTGTCAATGCCATAAACTCCTTAAAGCACAGAATGTTCCTCTGTGATGTTTGTACTTCACTTAGCTCTGACATTCTGATCTTGGATGGACTCTTACATCACGTGAAGTACAAATAGATACTGCTGGATGTTATTGTGCTCCTTACTGTAGCAGAGATGGACTTAATTTTTTTCAGGAATTCAGGTGAGGTTTAATGGTATGCCTGGGAAAGCAGGTTAAACCTCAGACTGTTCCTCCATGCTCCAAGGGTAAGAACGGAAGAATCTGAAGAAATGTTAATTTGTATCTGATTTCAGACTCTAATACAGGTGACTTAGGACCTATGTGCTTTTGGGAGTGTGCCAGGAACTTCAGCAAAGACCTTTTCTTTCTCTTGGAATAGAGACATCATAATTTTTCAATGTCAGTGCTAGGAGAAAGTTTCAGAGAGCTTGATAGATCTTACTGCTGTTACTGCCTCCACTGTTTGACAAGAAGGCTCTTTAAAAATTATCTTGTTTTACAAGAAAAGTAATAAAACAAAAGCAGGTTAGAGCAAGGTTGCAAAAGAGCGGCTTGGTTAAAAAACAGACGTTTGAGGTAACTTGATTACAATGATCACTTTTTTGTATAGCTCCGTTTATAAAGCTAGGAACTTCTGTTAGGTTGTTGAGCACTGTAAGTGTAGGCAATGTCTTGATCTAAACCCTAAAATAGGAAGAGGGAGTAAATCTCAGGAAGGTAAGGATTCCAGAGCAGGCTCTGACGTCTCTCAAAGAGAACCGTTAGCAGAACCTGAGGCAAACACCGGAGCGGCCCGGTCCGGCTCCCGTGGAGAAGGAACCAAGGTAGCAGCACGTAGGACACCAGTGCCTTGCGCCGCCGGATGCTCTCCCTGACGCCCGGGGCAAGGAGAAGCACCTGGCCGAGGGCTCCTGCTGCCCGCCTCCCCTAACGAACCGCCGCCTGGATGGCTCTGCTCTCGCCCGCTTTTCGCTCCCTATCCCCGCCCGCGGGGCCTCCCAGCCGAGCGCGGGCAGTGGTCGTGCTGCGCCGGGCGGCTCCGGTGGCAGTTTTGTCTCCCCCAGCCGCGGTGAGCTGAGGGGCTGGGCTGTCTGTCAAGCTGCCGTGGCGGGGAGCCGGGGAAAGGGAGGGAGAGGTGCGTGGGGCGCGGGAGCTGCCGGTGAGCGGTTACTCCGGCTTCTACCTTCCACGTTCCAGACTGAAGGAAGAGTGGTCTCTCCGCCCTCACCGCTTCACCGAGACCAAGCACCCCTCCCTCCGCCGCTGAGGGACGGATCCAAACGGACCGAGGAGCGGGGGCGGGGGGCGTTAAAGCGAGCAGGCGGCAGTGAGAGGAGATGACAATTAGCCTTTAAAAATGGCTGCTTGGAAGCTGTCAGCTGGGACATGGAGTGGTTGTTAGACCTCCTCTCCCGCCTTCGTCCCGCCTCTCTTCCCTGCAGGGCTAATAACAGAGAAGGAGTAAGAGCTCCTCAGCACCCTCCTCACTGCTGAGTCCCCCCGCACGCCGGTGCGGGATGCCGTAGCGGCTCCGGGGCCCGGCCGCTCTCACTTCCCATCTGACTGGCGAGAGGACGGCTGCGCCTCCCTCCTCCCCGTGCTCCTCCTCGCTGCCGCCTGCGTGTGTGCCGCGGGCAGAGAGACTACAAAGAAGAAGGGGGAGCCGGGGGGCTACATGCTCGAGGGGGGTGCGGGTGTGTGTGAACGCCGGTGGGGGGCATATCTGGTGAGGAGAAAACACAAGGTCAAGAGGCAGTTCTGCTCCTCCATGGAAGAAGACGGGAGCGATGAGCCTTGAGGAGGACGACGAAGAGAAGGGGCGGATGGTTGAGAGCTGCCGCTGCTGGGCTTTCCATTGGGAGTGACGGGACGCAGAAGGCTGAAGGGGCCGGAGGAAGGCAGCGTTGGGGTCGGGAGGGGAGGGAGCGAGGAGAGGAAGGCGAGAAGGAAGCGGGGGGTTTGAATCTCCCTGGCTGGATTATTTGTCCTCAGAGGAAGCTGCTTCTGCCCGGGGTGTGCGAGTGGCTCTGCCATCGCTGCCTGTCGCTGGCCGCGCCTCGGCCCATGGCCCCCGCGGCGAAAATGGAGCTGGGCAACCCGGCGAGGAGAGTGGCAGCAGCCCCCGCGCCCCTGAGTGTCTGGAGACCCTTTCCCTCTTCCTGCTGCTGCTGCTTCTTCTCGCTACTGGATGTGAACAGCTGGCTGCTCTTCTACGGCTTCTTGTACCTGGCCCTCTATGCCCAAGTGTCCCAGTCCAAGTCCTGCGACAAAATCTCCTGCTTCTCGGGTCATTGTGTCAACTCCACCTGTGTCTGCGACCAGGGCTGGGTGGGCGACCAATGTCAACATTGCCAGGGCAGGTTCAAGTAAGTCTCTGCTTATTACGGTGTCCCTTTTTTCCGTCTTGCACCCTTTTCTATCGCTTTCACTTTTTTTTTTCACTTTTTTTTTTTTTTTTTTTTTTTTCCTCCCTTGCGTCTGCTATGGTTTAGTTAATGTGTGGTGGAAGTAGGTGACATGAGTTAAGAATTGAATAGGCTTTGCAATCTCATAGTGCTTCCCTCTAAGAACACGGGACCCAGTTTCCCGATGCGAAATTGTACCGCTGGAAGTAGGCTTGCTCCACTTGATGGGAACTGAGAGACGGGGAGAAGTCGGCCTGCAGCCGAGTTGCTGCCGTCCCTTTTGAAGTGTCGTGAAAATGATGTGCGCTTCATAGGGCAGCCGAGGGAGCAGTAATTACGAGTGAAATTGCAAGACTTTCTCCTCCTGCATAGCGAAAGTGTTTTGTTGGGTTCAGTCTTTATCTTTAGACTGTTTTAGTTAAGTGGACGTTAGGCACACAGGTTAGCAAATGTTACAGAGAAATACGTATCACTGATGATAAAGTTTGCAGGAGAGAAGTGCAGTAAATGTAAACCGTTAACAGATTTGTGCAAAGGAATGAGTGGGCAGTGAAGCTGGAACTACCTTCTCGTTCTCAGAAGTGAATGTGATGCCGACTCATTGATCAGGAAGATGGAAGTGCACTCTGACACTTACTTTTCTGTATGTAATGGAAAAGAAGGATTAGTTTATAGGGTTGTCACTTCCCCCCCACCCCCTTTGATGTCAGCATAAAGACTGGCAGTGAGGAATACTATTTGCTGTTATTTTGCTATATAACCTTGGACAAGACATCTCGTTTCATTCCTTTGTGAAGCATCTCTTAAAAAGTGGAGCTCTATTATGTATATTGACATGTACGGCTGGAAAAGGCTTTATTACCTAGTTACTAACAATATATTAGTGAGGCTGTCTTATACAGAATTCGGATTCTGCCTTTGGCAAAGTACTTTAATAGGCAAAAGTATCAATAACTATGATTTAAGAAAAGTATCAAAGTGTTTTTTTTTTTTCCTCTGGAGTACCAAAAATAAGCTGTACAATTTCCATCTTGTAAACATATAATCCCAGGGCAGTTGTGACTGAATAAAAACTAAATCCAGTAACTTGTTAGCTTATAAGTTGAGGAGTGGGGAGTCAGACATGTTGGCTGAAGTGATGACATGCTGCAGAGGAAGAAGCAATTCACTGATAATACCTGGGTGGATTATTCCATCAGGCAGATTACAGCTGAGCTGTAAAGGTAATGCAAGGCAAATGTAAGATGCGTTTTGTGCATATGAACTTGGTAAAAAGATTCTGAAGTTGCTCATTTGTCACCTGTGTGTACTGAGGAGATTTGGGGTTTGTCCTGCTGTGAAACAATAGGTGAATTGCATTGTGATGGTGAGTGAGGAGAGGAGGGCCCAGGTGAATCCTCTTTGTGTGTGAGGATCTGCAGGAAACAGGCTTGCAGAGCTATTATTTCCTCTCTCTAAAGAGATTACTTGTATCCTTTGTCTTGATGCTACTCACAACAAACCCTAGCAGTTCAAGAACTGAGGCCATTTTTAGTTTCTTGCATTTCCAAGGTTATTGTGAATTAATATTTTCTCTGAAAGGCTACCGGAGCCTTTATCCAGTCCTTATGGGTATTTCCTTGATTATGTGTTAAAATATTGGTTGCCTCATATTGGTGGTATTAGTCGAGTGAGGAGGCACAGTGGTTACATTTTCATGGCTGGTAGAAAGTTAATAATCCATCCCCACCTAGAGGAAGTTCTGCCTGTATGTTGGAAGGGCTCGTCTTCTGAGCTGAGCTAACACAGCCGTTAATCGATGCACTGTTAGGAGTTTTGGTGGAAGTGGAATAGATTTCTCATTAACTCTTCTATGTTCTTTCATGCTTAGCTTCAGTGATGACAGCGATGTTGGCATTGTGATTTTTCTCACAGAAGTAAGCTGCTTATATTATGTTGAAGTCCTATCTTTTTACTGAGGACACTTTCCTAGTGGTATCTTTGATAGCTCATCTTTCATCTTTATTCTTGGAAGAAAAATACACTCTGCAATGAAAATAAGCATTCTAGGATTTAAAACTTTTCAGGTCCTGTGAGTTTGGGATGGCATGAAACATATTAAAGTGTCTTATAGTGCAAGCAGCAACTCAGAGTGGTTTTATTTTGAGTCTTGAAAATACAGATAGGAGTTGAATGGGTGATGAGTCAAGTGTATGTGTTTCCAGATGAAGAATTGGAGCAAGAATTGTAGCCTTGTGTTATGGATGAGTGATCAAAGACCTTTCTTACCTCTGTGGCAATTAATGTTTTGGCTAATTATCATGGAACATTTGCATATGGTTTCTGAAACGTGAGTGTTTGCTTTATACACAAGCAGCTATTGCTGGACTTTTGCAGCAGCAGTACTTTGATCTGGCAAGTGATGCTGAGCATGCATAACTTTTGCAGCAGTTCTTGCTGTCGGTAATGTTTTGGAGTGTCATGAAGAGTATGTTTGACTTACCACCTGCATTATCAGCTAGCTCATAGGCTGTAGATGTGATCTAGACAAACGTTGATAGTCTTTTGTATTATTCTAGACATTGTTTCAAAGTTTCAGCAATTTGAAGTGCCTGGGTTTGGTCTCTGTTATGCAACAGTGAAATTGAACTTTTAATGACTCAAATTGCACATGTGTTAAAAAAACAAACAACAAAACCCCAACAAACCAACCTGTTTACTATCACTAGATTATTTGAGGAAACAGAGTTTTAAGGGTATGGTTCAAACACTTGAAAACAGCAGGATATTTATTTTTCTTCATATAACTGAGGTACATGTTTTGTTTTTTTTCTCCATCTGGGAATGAGTGGCTTGCATTAGCAAGCATCACAAACATTGTAAGAGGAGTAATCTGGGTGTAACCTGGGACCATTAATTCTTTGGTGAGAGATGTGTGCTATTTTGAGCTTTCTCTTCTAGACTGATACCAATGTAGCAGAGAGACATCAGAAATAATTGATCAATCTTAGTAAGCCTGTGTCAAAATTAATTGACAATACTATGGTAACCTTGCCTTTTCCCAGTAGAACTACTAAGTAAAGTACTTTTCAAATCTTCATCCTTGACTGGATGAAAAGAGAGGGGATGGTGGGAAAAAATAAGCAAAAAGATTCTCTAGCACTATTTTATGAGATTCTTTTAATAAGTTTCTGTATTTACTCCTTGTATTGTGAAGCAGGTGGTAACTTACTATATAAATGGAAGTGTAGTTATTCTTACTGCATTGTCTTCACATCTATGTCAGTGACTTTTCAGGGTAATTACAGAAACACAGAACTTAGAGGTTGGAAGGGACCTCCAGATATCAAGTCCAACCCTCCTGCCAAGTAAGATCACCTAGGGTAATTACGGCTTCATCTGTCTGGCAGGAAATTACTTGCTGTTCAAGATGAATCCTGATGTAGGGTAGGGTGTTCCTGCCCACGGCAGGGGAGTTGGAACTAGATGATCCCTGTGGTCCCTTCCAACCCTGACTGATTCTATGATTTCTAAATGTGCAATTCTGATTTATTTCCTTATCTTTTAAATATTTTCCTTAAAAATAAAAAAAAAACCCTTCCCTTTTGCTCTGAAGGAATGCAAAAAAAATTACTTTGTACCAAATAAACCACCTTGAAATTTAGTTATCAAAAGAGAGAAAAAAAGAATTCTGTCTGCCTGCTTACAGGAGAGAAATGAAAGAGAAGAAAGCCAAAGGGTGAGCAGATTCTCTTTTTCCATCAGGGAGCTTCAAACAGGACTGGGTCCAAGATGCAAACAAACCCAGAAGCATCAAGGCAGTGTCCAGTTTTATTTTGGTAGATTGATTTATTAAGGAAATGGAGCTCTTAAGTCTACATTTGCACTCTTTCTTTCTCCATCTTCTACTTTTCAATTTGTTGATTTTTGTAATGACGTAAGAGTGGGCAGGAGAGGCTGCCTGAATCAGTTGTGTTATGAGACTCCAGGGAATTCAGGGATACAAACATCATGAATAGTCCAACTGCAGGGAAAGCTGCAGTCACAGCTTCTACGTATTTGGATGTCGAAATCAATCAATCTTGAGATGCAGTGCTATGGGAAAACCACTTTCATTAGTTTTGCTACTCACAGAATGACTCTTCAGAAGAAAAAAAGTTTCCTCAAAGTTGGAGGATAAAATTACTCCTTCCTTTAGCTCTGATTTGTGCACTGGTGTGTGGGAAGAACATAAAAAAAACCCAAAAACCCAACAAAAAAGAGAATCATCCATGAAATGGCCCTTAAGTTTTTGAGTGCTTGAATGCCTGGAAGTACCTAGTCTTCTAAAATACCGTCCTGAGAAGCAGATCGTGTCTTCAGGTCGTTATTGTTAATTGATACATATGCCAACTGGGGCTCAAGTTAACAAAGTAGGCTGTATGGGATGGGTGAGCACCTGTCAGTACCTGCTGCAGTTACTCTGCCTTGCCTAGCACTAGGTATCTGGTTGTTATGGAGACAGTAAGAGCAAATTGTTTGATAGTTAAACCTTATCTACAGATGTTCTTACTGCACTTACGAATTACCTCCTGCGGGTTCTTCTTAACTTCTAGAGCTCCTATGAAGGATTTTGTGTTCTTTGAGGACATAACAATTTCTAAGTACAAGAACCTTTACAAGTGAAATGTTAAAAGGGTACCTGATTTTATTCTTCCAGGCAGAATTCTTATTTCTGTCTGAAAATTAATTCTGCTTTGTACAGAATGACTTACACAAAATGTCCTTAAACTGCAGATTATAAATAAACAATTATGGTGTATGAGAAATAATCTTTAGGAAAAAAAATTAGTTTTAGCTAGAGCCAGCTGAAGTTCATGCTGCTGTGAAAAGAGGCAACTTTATGCTCCATACTTTGATTACAGCTTTCTGCTTCTTGTGTAAGCATTAATGTTCCTGCAGAGAGTTGAGAAGTATCAGCAGGAATATATCTCCCTACCTCCCAGGCAAATATTAGAGAGAAGTCACTTCCCTCATTTTACTTCACTTGTGTAAGGCTCTTGCTGAGCCAGGGAAGGTAGCAGGAAGGAGCAGGTATAAATGGGAAAACAGAGTTGTCAGTTTTGGAAGTCATGCGGACTTAGTTCGCCTTAACTTTAATGTGAAAGAACATCACCATTAAACAGATGTGACTTGTCTTATCTGGGGCTTGAGCCAGGCTATCAGCTGCATAACTGCCTTTGTCATCAGCATGGCCTGTATCTGATTCAAGGCATGTGCATGGTTACTCTTACTGACATCAGTAAAATTGTGCATGAGATGTTATACCTGCAGATTGCCTTCATAAGTCAACATATGAAGGTTAATATAATAGTGGAAACATCAGTGATTATGATTTTATACTTCTAAAATGTAATCTTTATTTAAATTGATTTCAGCAGTGATGCTCTGGAAAAAAGAGTTCTTCTAATGTGCTGTTCTCTGTATTAAAATTTTGAAATAGTCACAGTTCATACGATAAAGCACTTTAAATGTGTAAGGTTTGTATTAGAAAATGCATTTCATGTTTTGAAATGTAGAAGCATGACCCCTACAACCATACCAAACTTCTTCTACAAGCTAAAAAGTCTGCAATGAAAAAGTGTTTTATGGAGAGGAAGTAGTCTTGACAAAATAATTATTTTTTATTAGTGTAGTTTTTGTTATTGCTGAATGCTTTCTATGTAGAATCATTTAAGCTGGGAAAGGCCCTTAAGATCAGTGTCCAAGCATTAACCTTAACACTGCCAAACCTTAACACTGCCAAACCTTACCACTAAACCATTTGAATGGTATTTTATGGGTTTTCACAGACAAGACCAGAAATTAACACTCTGATTACCTCCTGTCTTGTGGAGGCTGTGGGGTAACTCTGAAATAACTCACGTTTGAGTTGAACACATACTTAGAAAAGCATCTGTGCATGTCTGAAAATGCTTTCAGTGACTGAAAACCCAGTACCGACTTGCAGCATTCCTTCCTTTGGTTAGTTATCCTCACTCTTTTCTGTAACCAGCAAAAATCTGACCTCACTCATTTTTTGTCTCTGATTTTTTCCCCCCTTCTCTTTCATATTTTGAGTCAGACCTTCATAGCAGAACCCTCAGTATATCAGGACTAAGTTCCCTCTGCAGATTAAAATATGGTCAGCTTTGCTGAGAATGGAGGAGGGTTCCTTGAGTCCTCTTAACATGAAATAAGTGATTTGCACTTTTGGTTTTTAGCTTTCCCTATTTTGTCAGTATTCTTGAACTATGAATGCCAAACTAGATGCTTGTCTTTTGGTAGTGGTTATACTGGTGAAATGCAGAAGCAGAGAAAGCACTCCCCTGCTGTCTGGTACCCTGCTGTGTGCAGCTGCAGAGTGCTTCAAAGCTCAGTACTGTGCTGGCAGCTCAGTCTGACTTTTCTGCCTTAAACCTCAGAATTGCTGCATCCTCAGTACCAGGTGATTGATACCTGTCCCTGCTCTTCTCAAGCCAGTCTGTGGACTGAGTGCAGCCACCCCTATTTGAGGAGACACTTAATTATGGGGCTACAAACACGGATGTGCTTGGGGTAAAGCAACACTCTTTTTAAAACACTCCTCTTCAACCCAAGCAATATGTAATTAACAATTTAGAGAGTCCTTTTCTGTCTGTAAGACTGAGAACATCCGTAGGAACATCTAAGCACAAGCTAGGCAAAGGGCTCATGGATTTTGTAGTCTAGTTTATTTGCAGAGTAAGCAGTTTGTTACTCGAGCAACTAAGTATGGGCATAGATGGCTGATGACCCTGTTAGGCCTTCAGGCAGACCAAAAGCTGGTTGCCATTGCTATGGGTGTGTAAAAGGCTCAGTTGTATCAAATGTATGCTTCAGTCTATCCATAAATGCCTGTACCCATTACACCATTTGATACTTCTTGGGTTTGAAGTATAATTCGGCAAATAAATAGTTTCACAAGTTATATCCCTTTAAAGAAAAAGTAGGCCCAATGGTCACATTTTGGAAGTCATTGCCATAGTTCATGTCATCTTTTTAAAATGAGTATGAGTAGTGTTTGAGATATCAAGTGATTCCCTTCCTCTTTCAGCCATTTAATCTAACAGTTGTCACGTGTCATCTTCTATACTTCCCCCCGCTAGAACTCCTCCAATTCATCTGCATCTCAAAATGGTACCTGCTTATTCCAGTTGTAGTCTGACCAGCATAGCAGCCAAAGAAGGGTCATTTGATGTTTGTGGTACAGTCAGTTCCCTTGAATGTAGGTAGCAGAATAACTGCCTTTCTGAATGCTGATTTGTGCACAACTTGTAATTCCATGACTGCTAACTTACTCCACACAGGGAGCTGAATGGTGTTATTCTAGTTCGTCTTACAGGGGTTAATTATGCCTACTGAAGTGTAGAAATCAGAATTTAATTCTGCCCCTACAATTTTTTTTTCAGGCAGTATTAGATGGGATCAATGATTGCATGATCTGGAACTGTATGGAAAGTTTATTCATTTATAATCACTTTCTAAGTAGAAAAATCTATTTTTGCTTCTAAGATACAGGCACTCTCTTGAAAGTAGCTCCTGGCTGCACCACATAGTGAGAAATTCTGCTTAAAGATTAATGAACTGCATGAGAGAAGATGAAATTTCATTTGTGTGTATTTATCAGGTTCTAAAAAACCCTGTGTTTTCCATCACAGGCATTTTTCTATTACTCAACTATGCCAATAGGTTTTGAATTATTATTCATATTAGTTACTCATCCACCTTACAAAGCAGTAGCAAAAAGTCAGTACTTACAAAAATTAAAGCCCAAGTGCATATGTATCAAGGTCCCTGTCATGACAGTGGCAATCAATCCTATAATGTAAGTCATAAGCCCACAATGCCAATTTTTGTGTGGGTTAAGAAGAGGCAGCTGCCAGACATCAGAATTGCCATTGGAGGTTGCAAAGTTTTTCTCTTCCTCCGAGTTCTTCTATCAAACCCAAGGGAAAAATACTGACATGCACATAGAAAAGAGCTTGCTACTTTGTCTGCATATAGAAAAATGTTCCTGTTAGTTTCCAGCATCAGCATATGTCAAAATAATCTATTTTAAGATGATGTTCTGATTAATTTTGGGTGCATATAGGCCTGTGAGGTGAAGAACACACACAACAGTATTCCCATGTAAGCAGTTGGATCATTTCTGTTTAACAGCTTGATATAGAAATGACAGAATTAACCAGGTTGGAAAAGACCTTTGAGATCATCAAATCCAACCTAACACCTTCTAATTAACTAAACCACAGCACCGAGTGTCTCATCTGGTCTCCCTTCAAACACCTCCAGGGGTGGTGACTCCACCTCTCCCCTGAGCAGCCAGTTCCAATGCCAATCACTTTCTGTGAAGAGCTTCTTCCTAACATCCAGCCCAATAACACCGCTGATGTTGGAGCTTCATAGCATGGGTCTTAAGTCAGGATGGCTTCTTTCTTCAAGGTACATGCTTATATTCTTTAAAATATATATCAAACTAAACAATTATCAAACTAAAAATATCCAGATACTGATTGCCTTGAATCTAGCTAAAGAAACACCATTTTATGTACTGCTATAGAGTATTTTTATAACTAGATAAACGAAGCCAGGTTTTGGAATAACAGAACTTCTCCTAAAAGAGAACCTAAAAGAGAAGCAATTCTGAGAGGTCTCAAATCCAACCCCTAAAATTAAAACTAAGACAGACAGCAAAGTCTAACAGAATCTGGTCTGCCAAGACGCTAATACAGTATGAGGGAGAATAGCAGAGTGCAGCCAGCACGATAAACCCTTTAGGAAGCTGACTGATGAGGAAGGCAGCAAGGAAAAAAACAGCTCAGTGCTCTGAAACTTATCATTAAAGGCATTATTACCCTTCAGTGGATTCTTAGCATTTTTCCATAGAGATAATTCATGTACTGTAACAAGAATAAAACCACATACAGATTCTTAACAAATTGCTTGGATTATCTTCAGAGGGCTGCTCCTTACCCACAGCTCTCATTATGTCACTATTCCTCTTCTACTAAATATCTTATATATAGCTGTCAGTAAACTGTTTTCTTCATCTTTTTTTTTCTTTTAATTTTCCAAAGCACCTGATTCTATACCTGAGAGAGAAACAAAACCAGATTCTTAGAAGTTACAGCTTCATTGTTTAGCATTGATACTCAAGTATATGTATCTTACTGAAAAAAATATTTTTCCTGGGGTTTAATCTGAGGTCAGAAAATGTTTTCTAAATGTAGATGTTTCCATTTGGGGGAGAGGGAACATGACTGCTATGCTACATGTTAAGAAACCCAACCCACTAAGCACTACACCACCCCCAATCATTTAGAAATTACCAACTATTAAAAACCCCAACTATCCTCTCTAGTTTTACACAGATGGATTTTCATGTAATACTGGTGGAACGTTTCTATGAAATTGAGTGAAATTGAGTCAATCTGCAGAGTTCAACAGTGAACTCCATGCTGTCCACAGAACTGCTACACCAATTAACAGTACAAATCTTGCCAATATTTTCCAGGTGGCAGTGGTCCTTTTCATCTCAACTCGGAAATCCATGCCTTTTAAAATAGCACAATATCCTCCTCTGACCTGGAAAAAAATATCAAGAGATATGGCTTCCTCCCTCCTATCTAGCATAATACACACATTTGGTATTTCCTATTCTAATAGAGCGGTTGGACAAAATCATACTCGACAGACATCTCTCAGAAATGCCTAGGCTAGTTCGTAGATGTCACTGAAAATTCTGCCTATAAATAGTCCTGCCACTATGCTTAATGTTAGGTATTGAGAGAAAATCAAGTTGGCAGTTAATAGGAAACCATGACATCAGATACTTCTTTGTGTAACGCTGCCATTTAATTATGGCTGCAAATGCTACTCGCTCTATAAAATCCAAAAGGTTAAGAAGCTGTAGAAATAGAATTCCTCTTCTGAGTAAGGGACAAACCACCTCATGCATTGACTGAAATTCTTGCACTCAGTTTGATGTCATGGAGGAAGATTTGAAATGCTCACAACTCTGACTCTTCTGTCTTGGTTCAGAAGAATGTTAACAGTAATTCCAATTTTTTTTTTAATGCATCTATCAAGATAGATACTGTTCAATTCAAATAGGAATTACGAGAGGATCTGTCAGGAAGCAAGGAGACACCACATTGCTGTAACATTTGACAATGCCAAAAGTTATTTTTATGGCCAAATGTTACCAAGATAATAGAGAAATAAATAACAGAAGACTAAAACCCAAACAGCAACAAGGAGAGAGAGAGGGAGAGACGAAGGGAGCTGTCTCTGTTTAGTTTGGAGAGGAGGAAACTGAGGGGACACCTCATTAGTGTTTATAAATAAGTGCAGGGTGAGTGCCAAGAGGATGGAACCAGGCTCTGATTGGTGGTGCCCAACGACATGACAAGGGACAATGGGTGGAAGCTGAGGCATAGGAAATTCCATGTAAACATGAGGAGGATTTTTTTTCCCTGTGAGGATGACAGAACACTGAAACAGGCTGCCTGGGGGTCTTACGGAGTCTCACTCTCTGGAAATATTCAAGACCCACCTGGATGCATTGCAGTGTGATCTGGTGTAGGTGATCCTGCTCTGCAGTTGCTTCCAGCCCCTAATGTTCTGTAATTCTGTGAAAATTACCACAGTCTGTCAGACTGAAGTGGTTCTTTCACTTGTTTTCATCATAGCACATTAATGTTGTTAAAATTCAATTTAGAAAAGTTCACTACCTGGATATATTATGTTACTCTAAATGTAGCCAGGACTAAGACCTTATCCCTATGTTATCATAGAATCATAGAATGGTTTAGGTTGGAAGGGACCTCAAGGATCATCCAGCTCCAACCCCCTGCCATAGGCAGGGACACCTCCCACTAGAGCAGGCTGCTCAAGGCCTCATCCAGCCTGGCTTTAAACGCCTCCAGGGAGGAAGCATCCGCAACCTCCCTGGGCAACCTGTTCCAGTGTTTTACCACCCTCACTGTAAAGAACTTCCTCCTAACATCCAGTCTAAATCTCCCCTCTTCCAGCTTAAACCCATTCCCCCTCGTCCTAACGTTACTATCCTTAGCATTTAAAACAAACAGAAACCTGAAAATCCTTCCAAGAACAAAATTATGGTTGAGGTTTCTTTAGTTGCTAAAGCTTTTTTCTCTAGACTTTATTTTCTGGGAAGTAGCCTTCCATTTCCAAAAGTAACATGGTCAAGTCTATTTTCTAACTTATTATTTACATTATTTTGTTAATGTCTTTCACTTCATCTCTGTTGCCTGAAATAGATTTCAGTCCAAGTGGGTTTTTCTTCAGATTGCCTATAGGTTTGATTTAATCACAAGATTAACATGAGTGAAGCAGTTACTTAGGAATTTTGTTGTATATACTGTAAACATATGTCTGTATATATTTAAATACTGAGTCACATGTGTGCGTTTTGAAACTCTTCTGTAATAAATCAAATGTGCAGCAGTGTCTTAAAATATGGGGCACAGAGCATATAGACAATGCAGTCCGAGGTACTTGGCCAAAAAAGGTAATGCACTGTGCCAGTTTTTCGCTGTACATCACTGTAAATCTTATTTTCATTTGTGACCTACTTCAGGGTTTTAACTTAAGCTTCCTGAGGTAACAGCCAAATGCTCTAAATCCAGCGTGACACCTACTCCTAAATTTCTCATTGTCTATTTAAGATAAGTTTCTAAGACATACCTGTGCTTAACAAGAAGTAGCTATTTTTATCTTTCAGCCATTTAGATTGGTTAATACCTAACCATCAAACTGTGTGTTCAGGGACAGAGCTCTTCTGACAGTAAACTGTCTTCTGCCATAAGGTTGCAAGCATCACTTCCTACTAGCTAGATTAATTCTGAAATTCTCCTTAGGCAGTGAACTTTGACATACACACATACTCCAAAGAAATACAAAGACCTCAAGTATCTCTTAGCACCTCTAAGACTACATGCACAGAAGTTTACCTTATGTTATGTTTTAATTTGTTTTGTTTTCAACATCCTCAATATATTTGTTTGTTTCAATGTATACTTAGGACCAACTCCCTCTCTTCCACATCTCATCAGCACACATGCTGTCTCACAAGAGATTCTGCAATACAACGTCAGACAGTACAAATGTTAAGATAAGAGGACATAATAGTTCTTTTAAAAACTTAATTGATTAATAAATTCAAAGGGCTGGTTGCTGACTGGGTTTCAAGTACAGTCTTTTAGATAATTACATAGATAATCACTTACTTTGTGACTTCTGTGGCTATGGTGATTACCAGGACATTATTCATTTGCCTTAAATACAAAGCACTTCTCTCTTTTTGCTGTAAAGAACTGGAATAATGGCATTCATGTCTCTGGGGTATTACAAGGCATACCCTGTTTGGGGATATGAAAGATCCTTACTGGTAATAAACCAGCATCATTTGTGGCAGGTGTCATTTGACTCATATTTTCTGCTTGGCTTTAATTCACGAGTAAGTCATAACACTGTCAGTAACTTGCAGTGCTCCCTGTGGAAGCGGCTGAAGAGATGTCTGCGCTGCTTTGAGACTAATTGCGATATTTTACTGAGAGAAATTAAATCCTTAGCTGTGAGAAGAAAGTAAAGGAAACACTATGTAGCCTATATCACTCATTCTTCTGCTGAGAAACACAACTAGTCAAAATATAGATAAGACACTTCTCACACACTGCTCAGCTCTCGCTTCTGGCTGTGCCTTCTTTCTGATGGTCTGGTCTCTGTGGCTGCCTCTGCCTTAACTCTAATCTAACTCTTTTTTTTTCCTCTAACTTCCTTGTAATTTTTTTTTCTTTGACATCTCACCTCAGATCTGCAGATTTATCACATGAGATATAGGTGGCTTGATCCGGTTATTTCTGAAGGGAGGGGGAAGAGTGGATTGGCTCAGGAGCCCTCCTGGGGACTCTGATTGTTTCTGGGAGGGATATTGTGTTTTGTATTACTTTTACCTTGTATATTTCTGTATATAGCTATATATATTGTAGATATCTGCTTGTATGTTGTGCTAAGCTGTAAATACAGCTTCGTTCCTTAACTTTCATCCAGCTGAGTCTAGTCTGGGTGGTTTTTCTAAGTATGGGGAGGGTGGGTAGCACCCAAACCATCACATTACCAGAAAGGAAAGACAACAATATTTCAAATCCTAATTATTCCAGCTGCCAGTTTTACAGAAGTGAGCATTTTCCACATTGGTAGAGGGAGGTTTGGTTTTGTTATTGGGTGAGATTTTAGCTTTGGAGCTGTCTTTAGAGGGAGAGGGAGGGTATCTTTAGTCTTCAACCTATTCTGTAGTTAAATGAAGCACCTCCAGAATTAATGGAAATACTAAACTTTAAAATTACAAAAACTTCTTGCCAATTTTAGTTTTGACCTCATAGGCCCTCAACTGAGATGAAACAATTTGCAAACAGTGATGAGAAATGTTAGAAGATGGGCGCATAGAGAACTGTCTGTTAACAAGCTACACTCGGCATCCCATTTACTGAACTGTTGACAGAAGATCTGCTAACACAATGACCTTGCATCTCCAAAGCTGCTGTAGTGAAATATCCTGACAATTACCAGTCTAAATTCCTTCTGAAACAAGATTTAGTCTGCCTTACGTGTATTCAGAGCACTTGTTTGGCCTTTGGGAGAAGTTACTGCTAGTTATTTGTGCACAGAAATGACAGAATACAGGACAAAAACTAGTCATGCTGTTTAATTGGTAGTAGGACTTTAAGGTTTAAATGAAGTGCCCTATTAGTACAATTGTGGAGGATACGACTCTGAAGCTCTTCAGTGTGATGCTCCATGGGGCCACTGAACCAAGCAGCTTTGGTTTAGAATTTCTCTCTGCTAAGCGAAACTATTGCAGTAGAATACTTGGTCCCTTCAAATCCTATCTTGATAAGAACACTGCCAATTCATTGAACCAAAACGTACAAGTTTCCATGGAGTATTTCCAGAACCCTTCTTCCTGTAGCTTGCCACAGCACTGATCAGCATCAGACAGATGCTGAAAAGACATAGATGGAGATAGGAATGGGAGGAGAGGACATGCAACAATTAGTCACAGGGCCTGCTGTCCCTAGTCTCCCATGAAAAGAGAATACAGGTCAAGGGAGCATTGTTTGGAACACTGTTTCTCTTTAAACAAACAGCAACATACACACTTACAAAAACAGAGCTCTTATGAGCCTGTTCATGCTATCATGCAGCATATGAGACATGCTGCCAGCCTGTCTTGTCAGTGAGTTGATATAGAAAGTGTAGGCTTGTCTCTAACGAGCAGAAAATCTTAGGATTGTGTCTGCTACCCTTTTGTTACATTTTGCCTAGCATAAACATCTGTTCAAACAACAACAAAAAAGAATAAGAGCTGTGGTGGTGGTGTGTGAGAGGAAAGAGGATCTAGAGCAGAAAGGCTGAAAGGAAAACTATATCCTGGTATATCCTCCTGCACAAAACATGTCAGATCTCTTTTCGGGATATGCTTCTGGATGCATTTCTGAACATGCACATCACAGCCAAAACATGCATTTTTTTGGCCTTTCTTTAGTCACCAGAAGGTGCTCTTAAGTCATTAATCTGAGCTTCAGTCACTCCTGAGCTCGGCTCTCTGAGAATAGCATTATGCACAGGACTGTTAGTAGGTCATTATACCGGAATGTATTACAGTTAAAGCAAATCTCAAACTAATTCTAGCCTGGCTCATTTTTTTCAGTAAGGAAGCTAAAGGGTTATCAGTCAGCCTAAGAAGAGCCAGAGGGCTTGTTGAGTCATCCCTCAAATAAGCTTTTATTCAAAACAGCAGAAAAATAAAACATATTTCTATGGACGCATACTCTTTATCAAAAAGAAAAAAAAGCCATAGAACATTCCAGAGAGAGGAAGATTACCCCAGGACTAGGCATATATTCCAGTATCTCAAAATATACAATTATGAAACTGATATTTTTTTTCATTGCTTGAAGAGACAAAAGTTTAAGACTCGAGATTTAAAACCAGAGCTATTTTAATAATCAATTTAGAGGAAGAAATGAAAGAAGAAATAAATGTTCAAAATATCTGGTAGCCTAGCTCCAGTGGCTAATGAATGCCAGTAAAACATACTGAGTAAATGAATGATATACCCATGTGGAGTTTCATTTTGGTGTGTGGATTTGCTCACTTTGCCCACTGCTCAAAAAAATCCTCACTTGCATTTATACTTTAACATGCATATTCCTCCCAAATAGCTGCCAGACATGGAGCAGGCTGTGCAAAATAACAGAGGCAAAGCAAGGCACAATCTTCTACAGAGGTTATTTTGTGAATAGAATAGAATAGAATAGAATTAGAATAGAATTAGAATAGAATAGAATAGAATAGAATAGAATAGAATAGAATAGAACCGAACCAGTCAGGTTGGAAGAGACCTCCAAGATCATCCAGTCCAACCTAGCACCCAGCCCTATCCAGTCAACTAAACCATGGCACTAAGTGCCTCATCCAGTCTTTTCCTGAACACCCCCAGGGACGGTGACTCCACCACCTCCCTGGGCAGCCCATTCCAATGCCAATCACTCTCTCTGTGAAGAACTTCCTCCTAACATCCAGCCTATACTTCCCCCAGCACAACTTGAGGCTGTATCCTCTTGTCCTGTTGCTGGTTGCCTGGGAGAAGAGACCGACTCCCACCTGGCTACAACCACCCTTCAGGTAGTTATAGACAGCAATGAGGTCTGCCCTGAGCCTCCTCTTCTCCAGGCTAAACAACCCCAGCTCCCTCAGCCTCTCCTCATAGGGTTTGTGTTCCAGGCCCCTCACCAGCTTTGTTGCCCTTCTCTGGACACTTGTGCCACCGTTGCATCCCATCTAACCCAAACTGGAACAGCTCCCCTTTTCCCTTGATTTCTGTGACCAGGATGGAATCCAGATGCAAGCTGTAATATGAATGGATTGTCCCAGTCAGCTGCAAGTGGTCAGCACAGATAGGCTCAACCATGCAACCAGTTTAGAGGCAGATTCAGTGTGACAGTAGAGTGAGATTGTCTCCCAAGAGAAGGAAGTGCTCTAATTCTATTTGATTTTGTGTTCTTTCCTCCTCAAAGAGCTAGCTTAATAAAATAGCTGCTTTTTAAACAGCAAGTCAAGAGTTATTTGTATATACATGATGGAGATGGCTTCCTCAGCCTGGATTTTGGGAATTGCCAGCCTAGTGTCAGCTTTTGCATTTAGTTGAAAAATAAACTAAATCTTTGCTTACAAAAATCACTGGGAATACACGTTTTTAATCCCTTTACATTTCAAAATGCTTTTTTCTTGAATCAGCCTAAGGATCCAAGTATTCTGATTCATGGAAGTTCTTAGGCTAAAAATCCATTTACTAAGCATGGGATTATACAGCACATGTATACCTTTTTCTATATGATACTTGTATGGAATTTAAACTGACAGGGCTGCTTTTAAAAGCTTTCATTTCATAAGGGAGTTTAATGGAAGTATTTAGTCGTATTTCTTGAATTTCAATACTACCTCAAAAACTTGGAGGTCAAAAATTTTTACTAAGCTTGAAGGATCTAGTCCTTGTCTCAGTTGCTTTGGTATAAATCTGCAAGAATTATTTTTTGTAAGAGAGAAGAGGTAAATACTGGCTGCTCATGGCTTGGCTGAGTACAGCTCTGCTGGATAAAACACTGGCTGGCTGAATAGGCCCAAAGAGTGTGGCTAATGAAATTAAATCCAACTGGTGGTTGGCCACAAGTGGTGTTCCTCAGGGCTCAGTGCTGGGACCACTTCTGTTTAACATCTTTATTGATGATCTTCATGAATAGAGTTTGTCAGCAGTAAGTTTGGAGATGACACCAGGTTAGGTGACAATGATGATCTGCGTGAGGGTATGGAGGCTCTACAGAGGGTCTTCGATAGATAGGATGGATCGGCCAGTGTTAATGGGATGAGCTTTGACAAATACCAGGTCCTGCACTTGGGCTGCAGCCACCCCAGGCAATGTTATAGGCTCAGGGAAGTGTGGAGCAAGTGCAGAGGAGGGCAACAAAGCTGATGAAGGGCCTGGTGAATAAATCTTATGAAGAGCGACTGAAGGAGCTGGATCTGTTCAGTTCGAAAAAGAGGAGGCTGAAGGGAGACCTCATGGCTGTGTACAGCTACCTGAAAGGATGTTGTGGAGAGGTTGGTGCTGGTCTCTTCTCACATGTAATTAGTGATAGAACAAGAGGAAAGAGCTTCAAGCTGCAACAGGGCAGGTTTAGACTGGACATTAGGAAAGAAAAAATCCCAGCAAGAGTGAGCAGGCATTGGAATGGGCTGCCCAGGGAGGTGGTTGAGTCAGCAACCCTGGATGTCTCTAAAGATTGTTTGGATGTGGTGCTTGGAGATATGGTTTAGGAGTGAACTTGTAGAGTAATTAGTTGGACTCAGTGTTCCCAAGGGTCTTTTCTAACCAGAATGTTTCTGTGATTCTGTTTCAATCATGTATTATAAAAAAAATGTTCACAGCAGAATGTATCCACTCTTCACATACTAAAATCTCAGTTTAGAATCATGTTTAGGTTGAGATCACTGTGTGGAAGAGAGCCAGCTCTGTAGAACACCAGTCTCAATATATACTCTTTGTAAACCGATGTGCACACATAGAGCTACCCTTCCTTCTCTCCATCCCTAGAAACGCCCTGAACATATTACCTCTGACATGAGTTTGCAGGCATACAGGACTGGGTCTTATGGACAAGACATGCCAAAGCTCAGTCTCAGAAACCTGTTGAGAGGCTCTCAGTTCTTTTAAGCTGTCATTTTGACCATTTTTCTCATTAGTGTTTCTACCACTTGCTCAAGAAGAGTGGTAGGAGAGCATAGAAAACTTTGCACGTGCTGAAAGAGCAATTTTTTAAAGTGGCAACTTTGTTAGGAAAAGTCAGGCCGAATTATTTCACTTGAGTGATGAAATAGCAAATAAAAGTATTTGAAACAGGTATCTTCAGATTAAGCTACTAAGCAGACAACATATAACTGCACAGGGGAAATGTCTTAGGCTAGCTTTCAGAATATGCGTTTGTATAGATGAATATTTTCATGTATTCCTCCTCATTTTGCATGCTATGGGCAACCATTCAGATTTGTGCACTCACCTGTGTTTGGATTTCCTCAGTACCACAACTTAGTCTGCATAAAAGATGTGATACATGTGCTGTGTATACACTGGGTAAGATATGGGTCCAAATCAGGTCAGTAATATCTGCCTGCTTCAAAACAGGAAAGAACCCTCTCTAGTAATGCATTTAATACATTGTCACAAGTCAATACTGGGACAGATGAATATGTCATAAGAAATCTCTAAGTGGCTACCTGCTAACCCATACTAAAATCAGATGGCTACATGTTGCTAGGTCACCAGAACACAAAGATCAGAATGCAGAGCTATGTCTCTTATGGATAAGGCTGAGCAGAGTCTTCTTCCACACAGTGACCTTAAGATAAAAGTTAATATGTGAGTTCTAAGTCTGCCACATTTGTATTTTAGAGTTTTGAAAAGACCTGCAGATACTTAGCACTGATGTAGAGGGTCCTAACTCTTTGCAGCAGCTCAACTGCCCAACATACTTCATTAGAGAAAGAAAAGACATATAAATCGGTGCTGAATTAAGAAATAATTTCATTGGAATATTCATGAGTATATAATAAAGAAAAACAAAAAGATTACAGGTAAAAAAAAAATACTAAAACCATACTATCTTAATGCCACCTGAGAGATCTGCAAGAAATACTAAGTGCACAAGTGAACTGTTAGACATTTAGAGACCCAGACACTCCTAAAAGTGTTTGATTACCTCAGCAGGTGAATAGGCATGAGCAAAGAAACAAACCAGGCTGAGCTCGAAGAGCACATTTTCAAATCAGCATCCAGGGACAGAGTTTGCAGACAAGCAGTCAAGTGGAGAATGATGGTTAAAAAAAGAATAGTTGTTTCAATTGTTTTTGAAAGCCTTGGTAAGGATAATAATTCAGTGAAGAACTGAAGGAGTAGTAACCATAATTGAAAATTGAGAGCCAAGAGAGACCTCTATCATGAAAGTCAAGAGAAAAATTTCAATGAAATGGAACAATCAGTGGAAGTGCAAGGTTAAAAAAAAACACCCTGAAGGACACTTCCTAAAACAACAATGTCAAAGACAAACATAAAAAGTGATATTAACAGACAGTGGATGGCATAATTCAGGTCAAATTGAGAAGTCCCAGTTGCACCCATCATAAAACTAAGAGGCCAAAAATTGCCTGTCTCCAAGACTCGCAGAGGTCAGCACGGAAAGAAGCGCCAAATACAGCATCCCTAGTACCTGTTGACTCATCTAACTATGTCTGAAGTCTTTGCTTTCCTCATTTCAATACCAGGACCTTCCTTAAAAAAAAACAACAACAACAAAATAGAAGGTTAAAATAATTTTCAAATCAAGTATGAAATAAGGTTACAGAGATCTTAGGTAAAAAACAGTTTTTATCTGCAGATTTTGTCATAGATTACTTACAGGCTGCAAGCTTTTGCAAGAGCTTTATATGGCAATACTTAACAAGCACAATATACACCACTGGTATTGCAAACAGGGATTTCCACAAGGGAAGTGTGTTGCAAATGGGAAAAAAAACCACATCATGCAATCAGGCAAATTGCCCCCCTAAGGACCCAGAAAGGGATCTCTTAATTAAAGAGATTCTTCTTAATTAAAGCAAAAAGGTACACCCGTCCTAGCCCTGTCATCTCAGAACAGAAGGTGGACGTTCTTGCTAATATTTCATTAAACTGATGAGGAAGGAAGGGTTACTTTCTCAAACCAGTGATTTGGTGAGAATAAATCCAGATGTTTTCAGAGAGCTCTCTATTAAACAAAAAGTCGTGGCTCAAAATTAGGTTGCCAGTGAATGCTCATCTGCTGTACTTAGTTATAGGAAGAGCTATTCCTTGGCTTGTGCACCCAGTAGTAGTAGTAATCAACTTTCACAAAGTGATGAACAGCTTAATATCCTAGTCTTGTCTGTATTGCTTAGGGTTTTGCCTCTTTAAAAATGAGGTAAGAATATCAGGATGACCTTAGGACACATCATGGCACTGCTCTTCTAGCCTGGAGAAGAGGAGGCTCAGGGCAGACCTCATTGCTGTCTACAACTACCTGAAGGGAGGTTGTAACCAGGTGGGGGTTGGTCTCTTCTCCCAGACAACCAGCACAGAACAAGGGGATACAGCCTCAATTTGTGCTGGGGGAGGTATAGGCTGGATGTTAGGAGGAAATTCCTCACAGAGAGAGTGATTTACCAGAGAGAGTGATCTGCCATTGGAATGGGCTGCCCAGGGAGGTGGTGGAGTCACCATCCCTGAAGGAGTTCAAGAAAAGACTGGATGAGGCACTTAGTGCCATGGTCTAGTTGAGTGGAT
>WAAF01000029.1:1173663-1191110 GCA_013400475.1 Tricholaema leucomelas
TTCATTATAAATCTCTCCTCCACCATACAATTCCAAGGTTAATACTTATTTTGACTTCATATCAAGCAGAGATATTAGAATCATATAAAAGAAGCATAGAATGGTTTAGGTTAGAAGGGATCTCAAAGCTCATCCAGTTCCAACTCCCTGCAATAGGCAGGGACACCTCCCACTAGAACAGGTAGCTCAAGGCCTCATCCAACCTGACCTTGAAGACCTCCAGGGAGGGAGCATCTACAGCCTCCCCAGATACCCTGTGCCAGTGTTTCACCACCCTCAACTGTAAAGAATATCTTCCTAACATCTAGTTTAAATCTCCCCTCTTCCAGTTTAAACCCATTACTCCTTGTCCTGTCATTACATGACCTTGTATTTACAAGAGAGCCTTGTCCTGTAGGCCCCCTTCAAATACTGGAAGGCCACTCCAAGGTCTCCTTGAAGCCTGCTCTTCTCCAGGCTGAAGAGCCCCTCATAGCCTGTCCTCATAGCAGAGCTGCTCCAGCCCTCTGATCATCAAATTAAATCAGATTGTGGTGGTTTGGCCCTGGCTGGAGGCCAAATGCCCACCAAAGCTGCTCTGTCACTCCCTGATATGAAACGGACAGGGGACAGAGGAAAATGTAACAAAAGCCAGTGATAAGATAGAGGTAATTTAATAATGATATTAAGCAGAGCCACAAACTGTGTGGAAAGCAAAAGGAGAGAGAGGGAGATGTTTTTCTGTGCTTCCCATCAGCAAGATGATGTTTGCTCTCAGGAGGCAGGGCTCTCTATGCGTAGTTCCCTTGAAGGACAGAAGCCATGGATGAAGCTCCCCAGACTTCCTTCTTCCACTCTGTTCTTCTATCTGAGCTGACATCGTATGGCATGGAATAGCTCTTTGGTCAGTGTGGCTCGGCTGTGTCCTCCCAGCATACTCTTGGGGTGGGGAGATTGAGACCCAGAGCCTGGGTATTCAGCTCAGTGGTAGCCAAAACACTGCTGTGTTATCAACTCTCAGCCACAGCAGGCAAGGCACAACGCTAGAAAGATGCTTTGAGGAGAATTAACCCCAGCTCAGCCCAAACCCACTGCACAGATGTGCGTAAGTACTTAACAACAGGGCCATTAGTGGAGCATATAATAGCACCAAAGCTTTAGATATTAGGCAAATTGCATGATTTCAATGCCAAGTGTAGCTGATTAGCACTTTCAACGACAGTATGTATGATCCTTAACTCTTAGATATATCCATGTATTTTCCATCAGTAACTACTTTTCTAATGCAGAGAATAAAGAGAGATGATGGGAGAGTGTTATATACACATATGATATACCAGTGTCAGTTGAGTATCCATATGGGCAGAATAGATACTGAAGCCAAAGCAGCTGTACTCATTAGCACTCCAGCTGTAATCCTAGATGAAGATTAGTCAAATACACTGACTGTTACCTTAACTAGACAAGCAGGGAAATAATTAATCTTTGTGAACTACGTTGCAAAATGCATGCCACGGGATCATAAACCTGTTAGAAGTAGGTATTATTTCTTTGTTATTGCCAATTAGAACTTGCTTTCCAAGTGACAGCTAGTTTACTCACTTCATAGCGTCTCATGGAGTACTTCATTGTTTCGTTTGCACAATTAATAATTGAGGTGATTGACAGTAAGCAAACAGTGAAACATGGAATGTGTGGATTTCCAGTAGTATTCAGCACAACTCATTTTTCATTCTAAATGGCAAAGATTTATGGAGCCTTGGAGATGAACTTTGTGCTGTTTGCCATGTAGCCAATGTGAAAACTGCTTTATGAGGTGGAAGTTCAAGTCAGAAGTAAAATACCTACATTCCAAGTGAGGCTAAAATCAGCACACCTGTGGCGGTTTTGGGGCCCAGGTGCCCTTAAGAAGACCACAGGGACAGAGAGTCCAAAGGGATTCATGGCCCTAAACTGGGATGACATCTAATGAACTCTAAACGAGCTTTGAATTACTTAATATCTGATCACATCTTATAAGGTAAACTGGGGTGCTGTGATTATAGCCTGTAACTTTGTCAGCATCACCTCCTGTTCTAATTCCCCTTCTTTTAAGGGAAGCATACACAACAAGGCAACCAACTATAAACCTGAAGCATATGAGCTTTAATGTCTACCACTAATAACCCTAAAAGAACCAAATTGTCCAGATGTAAAAAATAAATATGTACTCAAAGAAAAACAGAGTAGGTCATGTGTTGGTGTGAGGGTGTGTGCATATGTGTATGTGTATAGGATTGCAAACTTGTGAAACAGTTGTCAAAAATACAGGGAAAGCCTGAAGCAAAAAAATCAGCACAAAAGAAGCAGCTGACAGTTTGCACTTAGGGTGATGATGATGTAAAGTATTAACTTGCAAAAGCAGAACCGCTCATGGAAATAAATGTATAGGATTAAATAGCACCACAACAATAGTAGTAATAACATTCAAAGAGCTTATTGTCCTACCAGAACAGGGAGAGACAAGAATCTCTTTGCAAGAACTCTGGGAAATAAAAGACCCAAGACATTAACTTGCAAGTTAAGCAGTAGGCACTTCATTAAATATATTCAATTATACCATTTGTCATCTTCTAGCAAATATTGTACCTAAATTTAATGCAAAAAGGGAAAGAATTGCTCAGAATTAATAGAAGCTATTAGTCTAGCTTCTCATTATTCTATAGTCATAGTTTAATCTAAAAATATGGATGTGAGGGGAAAGTAGAATAAAATGCATCATAAATTTATTAACATCACACTTTATCCTCAATAAAGCAACTCTAAAGAAAATTACCATTATATTAAGGCTCTATCATAAGCTATGTAATTAGTTAAACCTGGAGGCCAAGTTAATATGAGAACTATAATGCAAGTAACAAGTTGGGTAGAAATGGGACCAACAGGTTGCCCTTAAGAAAAGAATCTCAGCCAATGTGAGGGTTAATGTTGGATAATGGAAACAGTCAAAAACTGACCTCAAAAAGAAGCTTAACAATAATGGCACGAGCTTGGTAGTGCACTTTATTGTTGGCATGAAGTTGGTCATACTGTTAGAAATGGAAAGAGCTGGGTGATGTTGATGACTAACAGAAAAGAGATTAGATTTAGTAATTTAATCTATAAAACAATGCACTTTTAAGTAGTCTATCAGAGAAGACAGATGGTAACGGAAACAGCAGCAGAACGACTGTATGCTACCAGTGGGATACAGTAAGAAAAAAAGTGAAATGGTTGTACTGAGTGGGATTTCCAGAGATCAGGCAGTGTTCCAGATGTTGGATTTCCAGAAGCAGTCAGGCATCACAACCCAGGAAACAGGAAAAGCCATAGACGGGAAATAGAATAGGAAAGGTTAAACTGGAACATGAATAAAGAATGCTATTTGAGTGACTAGAGAAAAATAAGGGCCTAGTAAGAAGACACCTGCTTATCCTTGCATAGCAAAGTCCAAGGTCAAAATATGACAGACTGTATGCACAAAGGGAAGAAAAGGCAAAGCAAACAGTGAGAGAACATCTCTTTTGGCTGAGTGATGACATGCACACAAAAATAGGCATGTAGCAAGGAGAATGCATAAACAAATTTAGAGTAACAGTCCACATTCATGCAGTCAGAGGTGCAAGAGTCAAGAACCTCTGAACACATTTATGGCACACGTATTTGCAAAATACAGCCATTTCACTCACACAGGTGGGGACCATGGCATAAAATGAATGAACTCTAAATCTGTGTATACAAAGTCATTAAGGCACAATTTTAAACGAGTTGAACATTTTTCTTCTGCAGTTGTTCCCAGGGCTTTGGGGTGTTTTTTTGTTCTGTTATAAAAAAAATTTTGAACACAATGCCCCCCACTGTATAAAATGTTCCCAAGTATAACAACAGGGAACTACATCTTTGCCACTTACAGTTAGACAAGGCTTTATGTTACCCCAGTAATTAAAAAAGGCCAGAATTGTTACATTTTCACACAGCTTTAGGTCCTTACAAAACGAAAAAAGTTATGCCTTTGCCCCTAAAATAGTGTGCATGGACTAGTGTAGTATTTTTGCAAGGGTAAGGGAACAGAGAGAAAAAAAAAAGAGAAGAGAGAGATCAAGGCTTTGCTAAGAATTTCAATTGCTGGCTGGTAACACCAGACAGAAATCTGGAATGGAAGGAAGAAGAGCAGCTTGTAGACTGCAGCAGGTTAAAAGCAAGATTCATGCTTAAATTGCAACTCAGAATGCTTAGCCATGCTGTCCAGTCTTGAAAACGTCTGTTCTTAGTGGCCACCTTGTTTTTTTCCACGTTGCATCTTGTGAAATCTTCACCAGCTGTGCTTTCAGGCATTCATAAATGGGCACAATTGCTTGGATGAAGCTGAATGTCACGTCTGCTCTGACATATGGAGTCTGCCTGCCTAACTCATCAGAGATCTTGCTAAGCAATCCACAATCACAGCTCCCAGAACCACAGTGACAGTGATTTTATTCTCAAATATGAGCACCTAAGGAGAAGATAACTCCCTTCCTCCTTCTCTCATTCAGCAGTGTAATGATTAGAGGCACTTACCTCAGATAAGGGAAGGTTTGCAGTACTCGCGTAACTGCTTCAAGTCAAACAACCAACAGTGTGGAATTTGGACTTTCATGGAGACTTTAGAAAACTCTATTTTCAAGTATATTTGTGTTCAAGTGTGGTTGTACATACACAGATCTAAAAGCAGATGTGTATCTGTACGGTCACACACACGTACGGCTGCTTTAGCAATATTTTCCTTTAATATGCAAGACTTCACCTTTAGACTCGTACAAATCCCTGATGCTTTACAGGCAAGTCTTTTTAATTAATCCCTACTTGCCCACCTTCTTAATTAATCCCAACTTGCCAGAATGTTGAAAAGGCAGGCAAATCATTAGAAAAATCAAAGCACTTGAAAAGGAAAGGGAAAGCAAAAAACCCCAAACCTCAGGAGCTGGGCATCATCCCGAAGCTTCGTCTTAAAACAAAAATTCAGAAGGTGAAGCAAAAGCACCTAGCAATTTAAAAAAGTTTACATCTAATTATTAAAAAGCTGCAATACTCTACAAATGGCAACTATAAATTAACATCCTACAAGGAATGCACAAACTAATTGCTATTTGCAGTTTCTAATGCAGGGCCCAGTAATATCACAGTATCACAGTCTCACAGTATCACCAAGGTTGGAAGAGACCTCACAGATCATCAAGTCCAACCCGTTACCACAGAGCTCAAGGCTAGACCATGGCACCAAGTGCCACGTCCAATCTTGCCTTGAACAGCTCCAGGGACGGCGACTCCACCACCTCCCTGGGCAGCCCACTCCAGTAGCCAATGACTCTCTCAGTGAAGAACTTTCTCCTCACCTCAAGGCTAAATTTCCCATGGTGCAGCTTGAGGCTGTGTCCTCTTGTTCTGGTGCTGGCCGCCTGAGAGAAGAGAGCAACCTCCCCCTGGCTACAACATCCTATAATATCCTAGGAAAACTGAACCATAACAGAAATAAAGAAACTTCAATATTCTTGTTTATTCAAATTTGACAGCTCTAATATTTAATCTTCATTTCCATGGTTAGCCACTTGTTTGTTTGTTTGTTAAATTAAAACTCCATACTGCCCTGTCTCCTCCTTCATAAGGCTCAAAGTCTCAGCCCAGTTTTTGGGGTTACAACATTTTAGCAGTTTCAGACAACTGCGCTACTCCTCTAGAGAAGATTTAAAGTTACAAGTTTGATAACTTGAGGATTATAAAATGGAAACATACTTTACAAATCCTATTTATTTCCTTCTGCTAAGGATTTGAGTAATTAATTTTACCTTCAGTTTACAGTAATAGTCCAGTCATTACCTAAACATATCCCTTTGGTGAAATAGTTGTGGACTGTTGGTGAAAGGTGGTCATCAGTGAGGTGGTGCTTTGTGCTTGTATTCTTGTACCCAGAGTGAGCATGCTCCAGTATCACTGAACTCCCTTCATATAAAAAGAGCACAATCCAACCAAATAAAACCACCCAAAAAAACCAAAACAACCCCCTCCCCTCCAAAAAAAGCAGATAAGACTTCTACCTCCAGCATTAGAGGTTAGAAACAACCTAGTCTAGAGAGGAGAGGGCTCTGGGGTGATCTTATTGTGGCCTTTCAGTATCTTAAAGGAGCCTACAAGAAAGCTGTGGAGGGACTTTTTAAGGTGGCAGGTAGTGATAGGACTAGGGGCAATGGAACAAAAATAGAAATGGGTAGATTCAGACTGGATGTTAGGAAGAAGTTCCTCACCATGTGGGTGGTGAG
The DNA here is from genome assembly GCA_013400475.1 of Tricholaema leucomelas. Lineage (NCBI taxonomy): Eukaryota > Metazoa > Chordata > Aves > Piciformes > Lybiidae > Tricholaema lacrymosa > Tricholaema leucomelas. The sequence continues at coordinate 1,179,954 of WAAF01000029.1, forward strand.
ACCCTGGAATGGGTTGCCCAGGGAGGTGGTGGAAGCCTCATCCCTAGAGGTGTTTAAGGCCGGGCTGGATGAGGCTCTAGACAGCCTGATCTAGTGTGAGGTGTCCCTGCCCATGGCAGGGGGGGTTGGAAGTAGATGATCCTTGTAGTCCCTTCCCAACCCTGACTGATTCTGTGATTCTAATGATTATTGTCACTTTCCAAAACTGTGAGGAACTAAGATTAAAAGAGAGGTTGAGTGGGGCTACGCAATTTGGTTTCCTCTCATACAGTAGAGAAAGAATAGAATAGAATAGAATAGGCCAGACCAGGTTGGAAGAGACTTCTAAGATCATCCAGTCCAACCTATCACCCAGCCCTATCCAATCAACTAGACCATATGAGTAGGAGTCCTTCCATGAGACTCAGAAATGACTAAAGGAAATCTAAGTCATAAAGTATTTTATTCCAGTGCTTATACACATTGAAGAAAAGCCAGCTGAAAAGAAAACAAGACTGCGGTAGCTGAGACAAAGCATAGGTAGAGTTTTAGATACGCTGTGAAGGGTGCTATAAAGTTTTGTAGGCTTTAACCTTGTAGAGTAGGGGTATGGGTTGGACTTGGTGATCCTGAGGGTCTTTTGCAACTGGAATGTTTCTGTGGTTCTGTGATTCTTCTGTCATCTAGGCAATTTATATTTAAATTGTCCTTTACAATTATTAAACTTGAACAAAAAAAGGAAATAACTCTTTGGTTCTGCATTTCTTTGGGTTTGCATTGCTAGTATAGTTCAGTAGCAAAACTCTCCTTTTATCTGTTAATCTCTAAGACTACTTATGTTTCCTCTCCCTCTTCAGTGTACCTCTCCCTCTTCAGTGTACCTCTCCCTCTTCAGTGTACCTCCCCTCCCTCGATACATTATGCAATTACATGTATTTATGACATAATAAGCAATTTTATCGCCACACACCAATATGAAAAATTCATAACTTGTCTGCAGATTTATACAGCAGTAAAAGGTTCAGGGAGGGAAAAAAGGCACATAATTTATTGCACAGGCAATAAGAAAACCTCCAAAGCATTTTTCATGGAAATGAAATTCTCAAACTCCCTATCACATGGCAGCTTTTAAATAGGGACAATCCCTAAGTACTCATTTCAGAGCTTTCCAAAAAAATCAATTTGATTACCGTTTTGCAAGGGAGGTTTTGACTGATTGATTGTTTTACATTTTTTTCCGCTCAGAATTCCATGATGATCTTAACACTTATTGATCATGGCACATTTATTTGCTTTCACATTCCTTTTCCCTAAGATGTGATATCCCAGGCAGAAACAAACTCAGACTCTAGCATCAAATACTGAGCTTTAATTCATCCAGCACACACCACTCTCTCGGGCTAATTAATGTAATTAAATCACACCTGAACTGTTTGTGTAATAAAGACATTCTCTTAGCATGAGACCTTAACAGCTTAATTGTAAAACCACCAGAAACAGTTCATTAGGTGAAAAGGTTATTGCACCAATTTACTTCTTATTGGCATCATTTTAATATCTCTCTAAAAAAGATGCACTGTTGCATATACATGTAAATAAGAGTCTGAATCTGTGTTCCATTTATGAGTTACCTGAAGTTTACCTTCAAATTAAAGAAAACCCTAAAGGGATTAATTACATCTTAAGAATATTACACTTGGAAGGAGAGCCTGTGGCTTAATTGCCAAGTGTGAAGTTATGAACAGTCTTATTAATGCTTGTTATATATCATAAATATTACATTAATATCATCTGAATACATTCAATATGTTATTAATATTTAAAATAGTAACTAATATTAAATAAATTATTAAATTAAATGTTTTTGTTTACATTTTATCCTCCAACTGTTGCTAAGTCCATGTCTGTTTTTTGATGGTGTATACCTTCATTTGCCATTGGAATGGGCTGCCCGGGGAGGTGGTGGAGTTGCTGTCCCTGGAGGTGTTAAAAAAAAATGGCTGGATGAGGCACTTAGTGCCATGGTCTAGTTGATTGGACAGGGCTGGAGGCTAGGTTGGACTGGATGATCTTGGAGGTATCTTCCAATCTGATTGATTCTGTGATTCTGTGATTCTATTCTATAACAACAGACCTGTCTCCAAACCAAGAAAATCTTCCCATCCTGAAACAATTGCAAGCTCCAAGTCCTATTTCATGGACTTGCTCAAATGTCATCTGTTTCTGCACCACTCCTTACTCCGCATAGAGTGACCTCCCTAGAGAGAGTTTCTTTCAAATCCCACCTCAAGCAAATACTTCTGCAAGGATGTTGAACCTGTGAACCGAGTTCATTATCCACACAGCTTCTGAAAATTACTTTCTGAAGTCTATTTCCCCCTCCAACAACTTCAGCATGATTAATTGGATGAGCAAATAGATAGTATTTCTGATATGCAGACATCAGATGTAATTTGCTCTTTGCCTCCCAAGCAAATAACTTAGGAGCCATAAAGCACACATGCAGAGAAAAAAAACAGAACTGCACAAGTGAATCTGGACTAAAACTCAGCAGGGGGAGAGGTGGGGGGCAAAGAGGGGGAACAGCAAAACTGTAACTACAAATCCTTCTGATGTTCTCAAGCACAGAGAGTATCCTCCAAAACTCTCATACCTGTCATGAAAAAAATCCATCCTTAAGATTCACAGCAGGAATCAGGCCAGATTTATGCAGCCTGTAACCCATATTACCAGTGAAATGTGGTACCAGAGATGCCTTGAACAGCATTACTAGCTCATGCTGTTGAGCACGTGCACTAATAGACATGTAATGCTAGTATGTATTGACTATTTAGGCTAGGTGTTAGGGAGAAGCTCTGCATGGAAAGAGTGATTGCCCATTGAAACAGGCTGCCTGGGAATGTGGTGAAGTCACCATCCCTGGAGGTGTTTAAGATGAGGCTGGATGAGGCACTTAGTGCCATGGTTTAGTTAATTAGAAGGGTTAGGTGCTAGGTTGGACTTGATGATCCTCGAGGTCTTTCCCAACCTGCTTAATTCCATGATTCTGTGACCAGAATATGCAACTTTTTCTGCAGCATGCTTACACACAACCTGCTAACCTGAGATCCATAAGTCTCTTCAGAGCCACGGTTTTCAGGCTCCCAGACATGTCCATTTTCCTCCTTTCTGTGGAAGCAATGACAAAACTCTTTAAACAAGAGCATCTTAAATACAAGGCACGTATAACCTACCAACCCTGACTGATTCTATGATTCTATATGCTAGATTTAATTCTTAGATCAGCATCAGGTTTTAGAAAACACCTGCAAAAATATTTTCTAACGCAGTTGACTCAATATGCTGCTACAGCTGTGCACAGAAGTGCAAATTGCTATGTTTTCAAAAGCAGGCATTTGTTTGTCCAGTGTCTGTTATATTTCAGGAAGACCTTCCAGCTCCTGTTCGGTAGTTTAAGTCATCCTTTAGAAAAGCCTCGGCTAACTTGGAGAGCAGACAAAACAGATCTGCTGATAGGAGAGAGCTACAGAAGCATGCAGCTTAATTACAGCAGCTCTGTGATACTTGCTATGAAATACACAGTTCATTTCCCTCTTCCCCATAACTGCTTTGGTACATCCTGTGTGTACCATATACACATTTAATTATCAAGCATCCTCCAAGGTACATTCATCATCTGAGCTCACACACACAAACACCACCAGCCCTCCTCCCAGGCTTTTGACCAAAATCCTTGCTGCTCACAGTTTACTGTTGCAACTGGCAACATACCTAGTTAAAATCTGGTCCTTTTATGATACTTTGATAGTTTATCAGGCCCAGACCCTGCAGTCCAATATGACATATTCAACATGATTGCCTTTTTCACTGAAGGCAAGCTATTAGCCTTCAAAAGAACAAGAGCCAACACATCAATGCATAAAATAAGTGCATGTCTATAATAAAAATGTAGGTTCAGAGGCTGTGAATCCACACTCCCAATTCTATACTAACATAATGCAGTCATTTTACTGGTTTGCTACTGACACAGTAATGTAATAAGTAACATAGAATATTGCATTCTGTAAAGGGTTAACCCTTCTGGGGGTGGTCTGAACCTGACCCCAGGTGTAGTGATTAGCCCACCCCTACTTCCTGTCTATACTCCCTATAAAAACAGAGGAACTGCTTGTTTCTCTTTTTCTTTGCCATACTTTCCTGCCTGATAGCACCAATCTTGTTCCTGCTGCTCCTGTTTTGCCACGTGGCCACCCCACTACATGATGGATGAATTCTTCCTGAATCTGCCTCCATCCATTGCCATCAATCTGGTTGTATATATGTTTTTATTACCTTGTTTCCCTTCCCTATACCTTTTTTAACTCCCCTTACCTTAAATACCTTTTATTTATTGTTTATGATTTTCTTTTAACTTCCAAATCAAAGCAAGGCTGTTTTTTTGGTATTTTACCCCTTTTCACTCTCTATGTCTAACTCCTTTCTTTCCAAAAGGGGGAGAGGGGAAGGAATCCTATTAATGTATTGTTCTGTTAGGTATTTGAGCCTCTGGAAAGTTTAGATTGGACCAGTACATTTATACATTCATACAAGCAGAGCAGTAACTCTTCACAATATTTTGTTTGCAGGATGTAATTCAAGGCTGGGGGTTAGGTCTTTGGGGATCTTACCTTCAAAATAAAATCATAGCACTGATGGCCAATATGCATTTTTTCCCAAGGATTCTCTTGAGTAAGACAACAATTTATGCATCATGTATTCTGCAGTAATACAGATTGCTTGCAAGTTTTATGTCCCTCTGGCCTAGTGAGGAAGTGATTTTACACATTTTGTTTGAAATACATGGCAGAGTTTGGACAACAGCATTTCATGCCAGAGTTTTATCACACTCTAGGAGAAAATGCAATCTCTACAATTGTACCTAGCTTATTAGCTGATCCTCGTCACTGCAGTCAGGGATCACCTCAAGTCTTTAACCTTACAGGAAGTGTTATTTTGTTTCTACAGATGAGACACCAAAGCACATAAATTAGGGAAGAAATCCATAAGAAAATGTAGACACCAAGTGTCATTTTATGTGTTTGCATCCAATCTTGAAGTACTTCAGTACTTGCTCCATTGCCAGGTAATCCTAGAATATTCTGGCTTCAGAATTCCCTACCCAAATCATGTTTGTCAGGCATGTGCTACTTAAAATTTGGAGATCCTCTACAGTCAGCTTGCTGCTAAACATCATTAGCATGAACAAGGTAGATATTTTGCCATCATGTGATGGTAGTAGTACATTTCTACTCTTAGCTAAGAAATACTGACAAACAGGTCCTGGAACCCTCTTCTTCCAGATGAGTGACATAAGCTCTAAATTTTGGAAGAGATTTTAGAGTGAATTCCATTTTTGCAGAGTGCTGTTGCATTAACAGAGTTTAAGATGTTTAGAAGATTGCAGACTTCCCTGGTTGGAATTATTAAGAACAGATTAGACAGGGAACTGTGAAGAAAGATTTCAGTATGGTTGATTCTGACTTGGGGTAGCTGTGTTCTGTGAATTTATATGATGTGCTTGTGAGACCTCAGTTGAATACTCCATCCAGTTCTGGTGTCACCGTCATAAGAACGCAGAGCAAGTCCAGAGGAGGGCCACAGAGATGATCCGAGGAGTGGAACACCTCTGCTGGGAGGATGGCCTGAGGGAGCTGGGGCTGTTCAGCCTACAGAAGAGAAGACTCCAGGGGAACCTTAGAGCTTCCTTCCAATATCTGAGGGGATCCTACAGGAAGGCTGCAGAGGGACTTTTCATAAAGGTGTCCAGCAACAGGACAAGGAGAAATTGTTTTAAGCTGAGAGAGTAGACTTAGAGTGGGTTTAAGGAAGAAGTTCTTCAGTATGAGGCTGGTGAGTATCTCAAATAGGTTGCTCAGGGAGGCTGTGGGTTATCTCCTCCCTGGAGTTGCTCAAGGCCAGGTTGGGTGAGGCCTCAAGCAGCTGAATCTAGTTGAGAGTTGTCCTGGCTCACAGCAGGAAGGTTGGAGCAGATGGTCTCTAAGCTCTCTTCCAACCTAAGGCATTCTGTGATTCTATGATTCTGTTATGGAGCCCAAGGAAGGGAATAGATCTTTTTGGAACTTCTGTGTAAGTGATAATACATTGCTTAGACAAGATGCCATTTGAAGTGATATTTTGGAAGGAGCATCTACTTCTGTGCAGTATTCTTTCAGAATAACAGACTTGTTCAGAAACAGTGAGCATTAAGCTTGAAATACAGGATGTAGTCTTATGGGGAAAAATACTGTATTGTTTCAGTTTACCTTTCTGGGACTTCTTTTGGTTGTTTTGCAGCCTGGCTTTGTTTAAAGGAAACTAAGAGGATTTCATAGAATCAGTCAGGGTTGGAAGGGACCAGAAGGATCATCTAGTTCCAAGCCCCCTGCCATGGGCAGGGACACTTCACGCTAGATCAGGCTGTCTAGAGCCTCATCCAGCCTGGCCTTAAACGCCTCTAGGAATGGAGCTTCCACCACCTGCCTGGGCAACCTGTTGCAGGGTCTCACCACTCTCATGGTGAAGAACTTCTTCCTACTATCCAATCTGAATCTATCAATTTCTAGCCTTGTTCCATTCCCTCTAGTCCTATCACTACGTGACCCCCTAAAAAGTCCCTTCTCAGTTCTCTCGTAGGCTCCTTTAAGATACTGAAAGGCCACAATAAGGTCACCTCAGAGCCTTCTCCTCTCCAGACTGAACAGCCCCAACTCCCTCAGTTTTTCCTCACAGGACAGGTGTTCCAGCCCTCTGAGCCATCCTCTGATCATCACCTGAATACTTGAATTAAGCAGTAGAAACATTTTACAGAGAAACTGTTACTTTGTGACTAGATAAGGTGGGGTCTATTTAAGAGCTGGTGTGTGAAAAGTTACTGTGAATGTCCTTGCTGTTCTAAACACATTCTTCTAGTAATGCAAAGTAGTATGTAACAAGTATAGGAGTGTGAGTGGCATATGCCAGTGTTTTTGTAATGTCTTAAATATTTATTCCTCTTGATTAGTCACTGAAACAAAACTAAGACTACTTTATGTTCAGTATATTCTATTTATGTTGTCAAAAAAAAAAATCAAATGTAAACTCTTAGGATTTTTGTCAGGTGCTGATGAATGCTTGGAAAACCAAAGTCTGGCGCTGTGGGGTTTTCAGCACATGTTGTGTTTCAAAGCTTCCTTTAGTAAAACTACAACAACCAACCCCATGAAAGAAGAAAAAAAACAACCAAACCCTTCTTAGACTATTACTTACTTTTCAAATGTGAAATGGCCTCTTGATCTCAGAATTTCTTTATACTATTCTGTTTTATATCTGTAAAGTGATCCAAAACTCTTTTTCCCTGCTCTCTCTTGACATATTCACTTGATCTCATTTGAGATACCTGAGGAGCCTCTTTCCCTGCTGTGAAGTTGGGCACAAGATCTGAACTTTAGAATCACAGAGTCATAGAATCAACCAGATTGGAAGAGACCTCCAAGATCATCCAGTCCAACCTAGAACCCAGCCCTATCCAGTCAACTAGACCATGGCTCTAAGTGCCTCATCCAGTCTTTTCTTGAACACCTCCAGGGACAGTGACTCCACCACCTCCCTGGGCAGCCCATTCCAATGCCAATCACTCTCTCCGGCATTGGAATCTCAAGCTAGATAGGTTGCTTCTCCTTGTATTTGTGAAGGATTTGATCTCATAACTTTGAAGCACAGATACGGATTTTTATACTTTTAATAAAACAAATTTTCATAAAAGATGGAAAGGAGATGGAGTAAAATTTTCTAACAATAGAGAGGATAATCCTTGACTGACAGAAATATTGATACTGAGGTGAATTCATATAGCAAAATAAGCTCTGTGTCTTCTATTCAGATAGATCTGAAGTAGGAGTTGCAAAGTAATGCATCTTTTCATGAAATACTGTGACACTAAGTAATATAGAGAGAAATTAACTTCTCTATAGTCTCTTTCATTTAACAGTGAGTACTTGTGATATTATGAATGTACTTTATGTTTTGTTTCTCCTAATACTACCTGTATTGTAAATCAGACTTCTGTCTGTCTACCTACTAGCAACTTTGAGGGTCTTCATGTTCTGCTGGTGACAGAAAATACCCAGTGACTTCTGGTTTAAATGAGTGTCCCTTTCTGAAATACTTGACAACATTATCGTTTCACAAGAAGATATGGGAGATGACAGGAGTGCATTTTTCACAGATCTATAAATACTACAGCTAGGAAGGGCCATTTTAATAACCTGCTCTGACTATTTCTGTGTTGCAGGTCATAGATTTCATCCGACTACTCTGTCATTTTAGACCAGTAATTTCTGACTGAAGGAGAGCAGACTTTCTTCTTTTCTCGAAGCACCAGTCTTGATTTAAGGTCTCTTCGTGGTAAATATTAATGTTAGCACTGTGAATTCTATCTCAATTACTTCTCCCATTATTTTTTTAACAGTGGTAATCACACAGAATCACAGAATGTCAGGGGCTGGAGGGGAACATGAAAGCTCATCCAGTCCAACCCCCCTGCCAGAGCAGGATCACCTATACCAGATGACACAAGAACAGGTCCAGGCAGGTCTTGAATATCTCCAGAGAGGGAGACTCCACAGGCTCCCCTGAGCAGCCTGTTCCAGTGTCCTGTCACTCTCACAGTGTAAAAATTCCTCAAACTTCCTATGCTTTAGCTTCCACTCATTGCCTCTTGTCCTGTCATTGGGCATCACCCAGCAGAGCCTGGCTCCATCCTCCTGGCTCTCACCCTTTACATAATTTATAAACATTGATGAGGTCACCTCTCAGACTCCTGTTCTCCAAGCTAAAGAGCCCCAGCTTTCTCAGTCTCTCATCATAAGGAAGATGTTCCATTCCCTTAATCATCTTTGTGGCCCCAGAGGAATGTAGATTTCCCTTTGTTTCATGTTTTGGTTGCCCTGCAGCTTTTAGTTATTGCATTTCTGTTCTCTGTCTGCTAGACGAAACAGCTTAGTGCCACATACCTTTCACCTAAGCTACTGTTGACTGATAAGCTTGGTGAGACACTGATGCTTCTGAATGTCTTTGGTGTGCAGCATCATGAGTTCTTTCTGTAATTTGGTAGATCTGTTTCACAGTGTACAGAGAAGAGAAATACACCCTTGGCGTGCACCTCTAATTCTTCATAGGTTTTGGTTATAACCTTGCCACCTAAAATGCATTGCTGTGTTTATGAATGCTGGCATGCAATTTAAAATGACAAATGTAAAACAGGTGCTCCCCATTGCGTTCTGTTTAGAAGGCTGGAGTCTAGGTATGATAAACTTGTGGTGCTTTAGCAGGCCACACAAATTGTGCTGGCTAAGTCATCCCTGAAACTTTCATAGAATTGACCAGGTTGGAAAAGACCTTTGACATCATCAAGTCCAACCTACTATCTAACACTATCTATAATCAACTAAACCATGGCACTAACTGCCACATACAGTCTTCTTTTAAAACACTTCCAGAGGTGGTCACTCCACCACCTCCCCAGACAGCCCATTCTGATGCCAATCACTCCTTCTATGAGGAAATTCTTCCTAACATCCAGCTTAAACCTCCTTTGTCACAGCTTGAGACTGTGTCCTCTTGTTCTGTCAGTGGTTGCCTGGGAGAAGAAACCAAACCCCATTTGGCTACAACCTCCCTTGAGTTGTAGATAAGGTCCCCCCCTGAGCCTCCTCCAGGCTATGCACCCCCAGCTCCCTCAGCTGCTCCTCAGAGGACTGTGCTCCAGCTCCATCACCAGCCTCAGTACCCTTCTCTAGACACATTCAAGCACCTCAACATCTTTCTTAAATTGAGGGATCCAGAACTGGACACAGTACTCATGGCCTAACCAGTGCCGTGTACAGGAGCAGGACTTCCCTGGTCCTGCTGGCCACACTATTCCTGATTCAGGCTGGGATGCCATTGGCCTTCTTGGCCACCTGGGCACACTGCTGGCTCATGTTCAATTGCTGTCAACCAGTACCTCCAGGTCCCTTTCTGTCTGGCTGCTCTCCAGCCACTCTGATCCCAGCCTCTAGTGCTGTGTGGGGTGGTTGTTGCCCATGTTTAGAACCCAACACTTGGACTTGTTAGATTTCATGCTTGTCGGAATCTGCAATGATCAAGAAGTGCTCCACTTCTGTGACTAAAGAGTGTGTAGTGCTGTTTGCTTATCTGGATTTTGATTATTTGCTAGGATTGCTCTTAGTCAAAGAGCAAAACTATGCTTGTGAATACCTGGTGGTATACATTAAAGAATAATGCCCTTGATTTGTTAAGAGGTTACGTGGAAGTAGTACTGCTTGCTTATGTTTGATTTATGGAATTTGGGATTTCATAATGTTTGGAAAGAAAAAAAAAATATAGAAAAGTTCTTGGTATGATTCAAGGAGCTTTAAAGTAATACCCCACTCTATAGCTATGTATTTATTTTGAACAGAACAGCTTCTTTATCTTAGCATTTTCTCCAACTGTTATTACAAAGCCATGTCATGCTCTTCTTTATACTGGACTTTTCTAGCAAAATGCAATAGCTGCTTCTATCTGCTCTTCTGAAAGAAACCATTTATCAGAAAATTATCAGTCCAGGTGGAAAGGGAAATTGTTTGCACTTTGCTAGTGCCAAGGGGCTGATCTAATAAAAACCAGCTCTTGTAAGTCACCTACATTGCATTATACAGTGACTAAGGCAGCAATGGTCGTGACTGCAAATGAACAGTTCAGTTATTTCACACTTCTTTCAGAAAAATAAATGTTCTGTGGCTTGCTCTATAAGACTTTACATCTGTGTGTAAAACTGATGACAGCATTAAAATTACTTTGAAATCATCCAGCTTTTTGGAGGAAAAAAAAGGCACCAATGCATAAAACTCCAATCTAGTACAAACTGACATGTGGGATCTGCTCCTGCAATCAGTTTTACTAAGGTATCTGCTAGGGGCTAAGCTTCAGTATTAGCTTGGTTTCAGAATCAGTTGTGTGCAACTTAAACTAAATAATAAATGGAGATTGTTTATCATTGTCCAAAGAACATAATCAGTGAATGGAGCCCAAAATTACTCTGAAAAGCCTATTTGTCATGTACATGAGCATGAAAGTGAGCTTGTAGGTATCATAGAATTGACCAGGTTGGAAGAGACC
>WAAF01000030.1:0-20799 GCA_013400475.1 Tricholaema leucomelas
CAGGAGGAGAAAGTTGTTTGTTGTGAGTGTGATGGAGGCCTGTAGCAGGATGCCCAGAGAGGTTATGGAGTCTCCTTCTCTGGAGAGCTTCCAAGCCCCCTGGCCACAGCAGAAGCTGGTGTGGGTGCTGTGTTGAAGCAGAGGTCCAGCTGCAGCAGCCTGTGTCTCTGGTTCTGTGAGCAGGCTGCTTGGTGAGCCAGCTCCTCCTGCAGCCTGCAGCTGCTGGGAGCCACTGCCTTCCTCCTGGGCTCTGCAGCCAGATTTCGCTAATGTGATGGTGAGCAACTGCTTCAGGCCAGCACAGGTTTGCCTGGGGATCAAATTCAGTCAGGCCTCAACCTTGTTTTGCCAGTAATGGGCAATAAAACATCTCCCAAGCCTCTTTCTTTGCTGCTGCTGTGGTGCCACACAGAGTGAGCTGCATATTTCATCAGCACTTCTGTCACAGAGCTTCTGTCCCCTCGCCCACATGAAATATTTGTGAATGGAGAGGTTTGCAGACCCCAAGAGGAGATTTCTGAATGCCTGAGGACAGATGATGCCATACTTGCTTCTTTCAAAGCTAATTTTGTGCCTGGTGATGTTCTCTGCAGTCTCTGCCTGTGTGGCCCTACCCTCACCCCCACAAGAAGCACCCATACCAAAGGTGACCCCACCACAAGCCTAAACACCTGTGTGGCAGCAGGGGAGAGAGGGAATTCTGCTCTGCTCTGGTGAAAAAGAAATGACCTCAGGTTGCAGCAGAAGAGACATCTTTGTTGGTGCCATGGACAGAGGCATTGAGTGCAGCCTCAGCAAGTTTGCTGAGCACACCAAGCTGTGTGGTGCAGCAGACAGGCTGGAGGGCAGGGATCCATCCAGAGGGACCTGCACAGGCTGCAGAGGTGGGCACAAGCCAACCTTACCAAATTCAAGGTCCTGCATCTGGGTGGAGGCAATGCCAAGCACAAGCCCAGGCTGGGCAGTGCCTGGCTGGAGAGCAGCCCTGAGGAGAGGGACTTGGGGGTGCTGCTGGATAAGAAGCTCAACAGGAGCCAGCAGTGTGCACTTGCAGCCCAGACAGCCAAGCAGAGCCTGGGCTACATCAGGAGATGTGTGGCCAGCAGGGCCAGGGAGGTGATTCTCNGTGACCTTCTTGTGGCCTTCCAGGATCTGAAGGGGGCTACAAAAAAGCTGGGGAGGGACCTTTTAGGCTCTCAGAGAGTGCCAGGACTGGGGGGAATGGAGCAAAGCTGGAGGTGGGGAGAGTCAGGCTGGAGGTAAGGAGGAAGTTGTTGAGCATGAGAGTGGTGAGAGGCTGGAATGGGTTGCCCAGGGAGGTGGTTGAGGCCCCATGGCTGGAGGTGTCTAAGGCCAGGCTGGATGAGGCTCTGGGCAGCCTGATTTAGGGTAGGGTGTCCCTGCCCATGGCAGGGGGGTTGGGACTGGATGGTCCTTGTGGTCCCTTCCAACCCTGACTGATTCTTTGAGATTGAGACTGGACATGAGGAACAGTTTCTGTCCTGGTACAGTTGTCAGGGCTGGCAGTGCCAGTCAGAGTCATCTACTTCTGTAGGAATGTTTGCCAGTGCCGGCGTTGCAGCTGGGATGAACGACTCTGGGGTCATCGGTGTGATCAGGTGGTTGTTCTCAGATGTTTCCATGTTACAGTGAGTTATATGCTTACTTGGAAGAGGTCTGCACAGCTAACTTAGTTTAGGATTGGTACATGTGGAAGGTACAGATTGGTCCAGGGTTACATGCCTGGTACAGATAGGTCACAGTCCTGCAGGGTCAGCCCCCTATGGCTGGCTGACCCTGCCCCTTGCAGCTGGCACTACCTCCTGCAGCTGCATGTGGGGTGCTGTTATTTACCGCCTAGCTTCCCGCCTTCAAGGACACTTCCCAGCACGGGTGCTCATGTTTATCAATTCATGTCCTGTTAGCAAAAACCTCTCCACGTGCCAGCACATGGCTTGTGGTGTGCCCCCATTTCTGTCACAGCTTAGCAGCTCTGCCAGCTCTTGTGTGGGGCATTTTGGTTAAGACAGGAGTTAAAAGGAGAGTTGGTGTCAGTGAGTTCCAGCTCTATGCCAAGTGGAAAGCAGTTAGGAGTGGGCTTCCTGCTGGGACCAGTGTTAGTATCTTCCACCATGACGTGGAGAGTGGAATGAGGGCTCCCTCAGCAGATTTGTGGATGGCACAGCTGAGTGCTGAGTCAACTTGCTGGAGGGATGGGATCCATCCACAGGGATTTGGACAGGCTTCAAAAGTGGGGCCCTGTGAGAACTCCATGAGGTTCAACAAGGCCAAGTGCGACCAAGTCAGGGAACCCTCCAGTATCCGTGCAGGCTGGGGATGAAGGCTGCTGGGGAGCAGCCCTGAGGAGAAGGACTTGGGGGTGCAAAGCTGGAGATGAGGCAGCACCGAGCGCTGCCAGCCCAGCCCCAGCCTGCCCTGGGCTGGTCCCCAGCAGTGTGGGCAGCAGGGGCAGGGAGGGGATTCTGCCCCTCTGCTGGGTTCTGCTGAGACCCCCCTGCAGTGCTGGGACAGCTCTGGAGTGCTCAGCACAGACTGGGACCTGCTGGAGCAGGGCCAGAGGAGGCCACAGCAGTGCTGGCAGGGCTGGCAGGGCTCTGCTGTGGGGCCAGGCTGGCAGAGTTGGGCTTGTTCAGCCTGCAGAGGAGAAGGCTCCAGACAGAGCTTCTGGAGGCCTTGCAGTGCTTCAAAGGGCCCAGCAGCAAGCTGGGGACAGTTTTGAGCAGTGCCTGCTGTGGCAGGACAAGAGGGGATGGTTTGGACTGAAAGAGGGAGATTAAGAGTGGAGAGAGGGAGAAATGTTGGGCACTGAGAGTGGAAAGAGCCTAGCCTATGTCTGGCACTGCAGGTCAGGTTGTTTGGAGCTGTGAGGAGCAGATGGCTGTGAGACAGATGTCCCTTCAGGGGTGTTAGACTGGATCTGCTTTAAAGGTCCCTTCCAGCCCAAACCATTCCTTGATCCTCTAATTTAGGATAACCACAGGTGGTTCTGTTACTGCTTCATTGCCATGCTCAGGTTTGAGTGCCAGCACCAAGCAGGACCTTTCTGGGTACCACATCCAAGACAGGTGGGTTTCAGCCTGGTGTTCTGTGATGCTTCCAGGAAAGAACTGGTTTGACTTCTAAACCAAAACGCAGCATGGTGCTGATCTTGGGGGGGTGTAAACGTATTTCTGCAGGGCACATCCTGTTGTCCTGGGGCAACATTCCCATGGCAAGTTGTCAGTCTCCCCACAGTCCAACTCTCTGCCTTGGTAGTAAGCTGCAGAAGTTTTTTTGTCTGAACAGGGGCTCAGAAGTCCCTCTGTGTGCAAGATCTTGAAGAGGGCAAAGAAAGGTACTCAGCTGTAGGGAAAGAGTGGATTTTGGGAGCAGCATGGAGGTGGAGAAGGCTCCTTATAGAGCTGCTCAGCAGCCAGCAGTCCCATGCTGGGTGTGTGATCTTCCTTCAAGGGAAGCTTTTCAGCTGGATGGGAGCTCGGACTAGGTGACCTTTAAAGGTCTCTTCAAGCCAGAGCACTCCATGACTCTGCTGTTGCTGCTTCTGGCTGATTGGAAGGAGTGCTGTGCCGCATGGCTGCTGATCCATGAGCTTCTTCAGCCTCAGCAGCTTCTGCCAGCCGTACTCTGCTTCTCCCATTCCAGCCATCAGCAGGTCCATGGCTATGTGCCAGCTGTGACAGGGGAGCTCTATGGGCCCTTTTCCAGCTGCACCTCCACAGCATTCCAGCCCTGCTTCCCTTGACACCTTGCTAAGGTAGCCCTCACCCATCTGCTTCTGGAGAGCTATGGCCTCCCCATCACCATCCAGCTAAACTTTACCTGGTCTTGCTCCCCCTCATCTCCTTCCCTGCAGTTTCATAGAGGCACAACATGGTGGGCTTCGGAAGGGGCTTCTGGAAGTCATTGAGTCCAACTGCCTGCCCAAGCAGGAATGCATCCAGCTGGATTTGGAAGGTCTCTAGGTTTTCCAGCCTCACATCCAGTTCCAACTCCCATGACAGGAAGCCTGAAACTGGTTGATCTTTAAGGTCACTTCCAACTCAAACCATTCTGTGATTCTAAACCACCCAAAATGAGATAAACTCTTGAAGAGAAACACAGAGTTTGAGGCTGAGTTTGCCTGGTTTTAGTTAAAGATCTTTATTCTAGCAAGCAAAGTAGCTTAGAGGCTGCCACAGCCCAAAGCATCTCGTCCTGATGGCAGGAGATTGAGGCTGATCCCTCCAGCCCTCCTGTGGCAGAAGAGGCATGGAACAAGCAGCCATCTGATGAGGTATCTTTGTGAAGGCATCAAGTGGCATCATTATGTTTGCTTGCAGAATGAGGTCTGGTGGCTGACTGAGCTCTTACTGGTTTTGCAACACTTCTACAAGCCTTGGAGAGATTGTGGAGATAGAATTCTCTGGGTGTGGGAGGCACTTTGGGAGCTGAAAAGTTGTCTTGATGAACTACTGTATCTAAATGTGCTTAGTTTCTATGCCATGAACACAAACTAGCTGCACTCAGCCAGCACCTCAAGATGAGCTCCTTTTGTTTGGCAAGAATTGCAGGTTACTGCTGGAGCTGATTTTCTGGGTGCCCTCAAAAGCTACCAGTTCAGTGTGGGAATCTGGCTCATGGTCATCCAGACTTGGGAGCAAAGACTGGAGTCCCTACCTGCAGAAGTCACTACCTGCCTGATACAGTGTCTTTGGTTACAAGCCCAGGAGCTGAGTGGCTAATGCAAGGCTTCAGAAAGGTGTTAGGAGAACATCACAAAATGGTAGGGGTTGGAAGGGACCTCCAGAGGTCATCCAGTCCAACTCCCCTGTCAGAGCAGGAGCACCTAGAGGAGGTCACACAGGAACATATCCAGACAGGTATTGAAGCTCTCCAGACAAGGAGACTCCACAACCTCTCTGGGCATCCTGCTCCAGGCCTCCAGCACCCTCACAACAAACAACTTTCTCCTCCTGCTCGCATGGAACCTCCTGGCTGTCACTTTGTGCCCACTGCCCCTTGGCCTGGCCCTGGGCACCACTGACAAGTGCCTGGCCCCAGCCTCTTGTTCCCCACAGCTCCTTTAGCTCTTGCTGAGCATTGCATAGCTCTCCTCTGGGTCTGCTCTTCTGCAGGCTCTCAGTCCCAGGGCTCTCAGCCTGTGCTGCTCACAGAGCTGCTCCAGGCCCCTCAGCAGTTTGCAGCCTGCCCTGAACTCTCTCCAGCAGTTCCCTGTCTCTCCTGGACTGGAGAGCCCTGAACTGAACACAATACACCAGGTCTGGCCTGACTAGGGCAGAGCAGAACCTCTCCTGACCTCTTCTTCATGCACCCCAGCACACCATTGGCTTTCTTGCTGGTGCCTGAGGAACTTGTCCACTAGCAGCTTGTTTTCTTCTGCTGGACTCTGTCTAGTAGTTCCTTTTCTCTATTAAACTGGGAACACCAGAACAGAATCCAGTACTGGAGATGTGGCTTCACCAGGGCAGAGTTGAGGAGAAGCCTTCCAGTACCTGAAGGGCCTGCAGGAGAGCTGGGTAGGGACTTTGGACAAGGGCTGGGAGTGCCAGGATGAGGGACAATGGCTTTGAGCTGGGAGAGGGGAGATTGAGAGTGGAGGTGAGAAAGAAATTGTTGAGAGTGAGGGTGAGGAGACACTGGCACAGGTTGCCCAGGGAGGCTGTGGCTGCCCCCTGCCTGGAGATGTTGATGGCCAGGCTGGATGAGGCCTTGAGCAAGCTGTGCTGGTGGGAGGTATCCGTGCCCATGGCAGGGGGTTGGGGCTGGATGGGCTTTGAGGTCCCTTCCAGTTTCTGTGATTCTGTAGTCCAAGCTGAGCTAGAACTGACTCTTCCAGACCCAGTCTGAAGCGTCTGTGCTGTTGTCTCTTTCAGAGCAGGGCTGAGTGCCTGGGGCTGGAGCTAAATTACCAAGAGCAAAGCCAGGAGCTGGTTTGGTTGTCAATTCCTCATGTTGGAGCTGGGTCTTTTGGGTGGGTTTCTGAATGCAGACGGCAGCTGCCTGCATCCTGCATGTACCTCAGGAGATATTTAGATTTAAGTTCTGGAGGCTTAGAAGCTTCTTTGATCTGGGCCTGCTGTGCTGGCCTCCAAAAGCTGGGTGTTTTAAATAAGGGATTTGCATTTCTGATGAAACATGGAAACCTCATGCTGGGCTGGGGTTCAGAGTAGCTAAACTTCTGCTCTTCTGCTTTGCTTGGAACTCTAGGAGAGGCACTTTGGAAGCAGCAACTGCTGTGGTCTGGATGCTCATTTAAAGTAGTATGGAGTCACAGAATGATTTGTGTTGGAAGGGACCTTTAAAGCTGATCCAGTCCAACTCCCTGCACTCAGCAGGGACATCCCCAGCCAGAGCAGGTTGCTCACACCTCCACACAGCCTGACCTGCAATGCTGCCAGACATGGGGCAGCTCCCACCTCTCTGGCAACCTGGGCCAGGTACCAGGTTCTCCCCACCCTCAGTGTCCAACATTCCTCCCTTCTCCACTCTCAATCTTCCTCTTTTAGTCCAAACCATCCCCCCTTGTCCTGTCACAGCAGGCCCTGCTCAAAACTCTGTCCCCAGCTTGCTGCTGGGCTCCTTGAAGCACTACAAGGCCTCCAAAAACTCTGCCCTTTGCTTACTTTTTTCATTCCATCAGCTGTTTTCATTCACGGAGTCCTGGAATCACAGAATGGGTTGAGTTGGAAGGGACTTCAAAGCCTATCCAGCCCCAACCGCCTGCCATGGGCAGGGACACCTCCCACCAGCACAGCTTGCTCAAGGCCTCATCCAGCCTGGCTGAGAACACCTCCAGGGAGGGGGCAACCACAGCCTCCCTGGGCAACCTGTGCCAGTGTCTCCCCACCCTCTCAACAATTTCTTCATCTCCACTCTCAGTTTCCCCTCTCCCAGCTCAAAGCCATTGTCCCTCATCCTGGCACTCCCAGCCCTTCTCCAAAATCACTCCCCAGCTCTCCTGCAGCCCCTTCAGGTATTGGAAGTTTACTCTAAGGTCTGCCTGGAGACATCTCTTCTCCAGCCTCAACAACCCCAAGTCTGCCAGCCTGTCTGCGTAGCAGGGGTTTTCCATCCCTCTCAGCATCTCTCTCCTCTGGACCCTCTCCAGCAGCTCCATGTCCTGGGGTTCCCAGAGATGTTTGCAGTGCTGCAGGTGGGGAGGCCTTCTGCTGTGCTTGCAGGGTCAGCAGGAGGTTGGGCAGGTCTCAGGGGGAAGGGCAGTGCTGTTTGGTGCTCCTCAGTCCAGCAGCCAGCTCAGGGGTAGCTGAGGACATACAGCTCTGTTTCCAGCTCTGCCCTGTGTCTGGCTGACTCAGATCCCAAGGTGCAGTTCAGCACCGTGTTCAGATGTGCTAAGACAAGGGCAGTGTGGGTTCCCCCAGACCAGGAGCTTGCTGTGCGAGGGGTGCTGGCCAGAGGGCTTGTTTGTGTGAAGAAGGGAGTGCTGCAGAGGCTGGGTTGAGCCCCAGCTTTGCCAAAGAGATTAAGGTCTTTGTGTCAGAATAGATTCCCATGGGGAGGGATTTGGGAAGCTCTGTGCTGCCTGGGCACTGGTGAGGCTGCACCTGGAGTGCTGGGTTCAGTTTTGTGCCCCTTGCTCCAAGAAGGACATTGAGGGTCTGGAGCAGGTGCAGAGAAGGGCAAGAAAGGTGGGGAAGGGTCTGGAGAAGAAGGCTGGGGAGGAGCAGCTGAGGGAGCTGGGGGTGTGCAGTGTGGAGAAGAGGAGGCTGAGGGCAGAGCTCATTGCTTTCTACAGCTCCCTGAGAGGAGGCTGCAGCTAGGTGGGGGTTGGGCTCTGCTCCCTAGGCTCAGGTGAGAGGAGGAGAGGAAATGGCCACAAGTTGTGCCAGGGGAGGCTTAGGTTGGACAGGAGGAGAAATGTCTTTGCTGCAGGAGTGGTCAGGGATTGGCACAGGCTGCCCAGGGAGGTGGTGGAGTGCCCATGGCTGGAGGTGTTCCAGAAAAGTGTGGCCATGGCACTTGGGGCTGTGGATTAGCAGCCATGGTGGGGTTGGGTTGATGGTTGGGCTGAGTGACCTTGGAGGGCTTTTCCAACCCAAACAATTCGATGATCTTTTCACACAGGCCTTTGAGGTGGAGGGCTGGAAGTGTCCAAACCCAGTTGCTTTCCAGGAGTTGATAAAATGATAGCTGGGGTTTTTCCCTCCCCAGTGCAGATTCATTCTGGGGTGGTGTTTCTGGCATAGAAGCCCAGGACTCCGGGGGTTGGAGCTGTTGAACTGAGATCCCTGCCTGTGAGGGACAATGGGTTTTGGCTTCTTCCTTCCCTCACTCACATGTGAGGGCTGGGGACCTGGCAGTTTGGTTTCCTATTGCAGCCATGCAACCGTAAGGGGATGGTCACCCTACTGCTGTTGAAGGTGTTGGATTGCTTTAGGATTTGGGGATGGTTGCATGCAGCACAGAATCAGAGTCACAGAGTGGTCTGGGTTGGAAGGGACCTCCAAAACTCATCCAGTCCAACGCCCCCTGCACTCAGCAGGGATATCCTCCACTAGAGCAGGTTGCCCACAGCCCTGTCCAGCCTCACCTGGAGTATCTCCAGGGTTGGGGCCTCAACCACCTCCCTGGGCAACCTGTTGCAGTGTTCCAGCACCCTCCTGGCGCAGAACCTGTTCCTAAAATGAGAAGTGTGCTTGGGTTATGGATTTAGAGATTCATAGGATGGGTTGGGTTGGAAAGGTCCTTAAAGCCCATCCAGTTCCCACCCCTAGCCATGGGCAGGGACACCTCCCACCAGCACAGCTTGCTCAAGGCCTCATCCAGCCTGGCCTTCAACACGTCCAGGGAGGGGACATCCACAGCCTCTCTGTGCCAGTGTCTCCCCACCCTCACTCTCAAAAATTCCATCTCCAGGCTCAATCTGCCCTCCTCAAACTTGAAGTTGTTCCTGCCAGAGGGAAAAGCCTGGAGCTGTTCCATGCATGTCCCAGTTGGAGCTCTGATCCTGGGGGCTGTTCCTTCGTGATTTGAGGAGACTTCTGGTGCCGAAGAAGCTGTTTGCAACTGAAAGCAGAAGTAGGAGCTGCCCTGCCCACCCCACCCCATCCTTTCCACCCCCGGAGTACTGGAAGCAGGATTTCCGCAACGTCAGAACAAAAGCCCTGCTTAGCAACAGCTCCTGGCCAGCAGAGTGCTGAGGGGGAAGCCCTGTCCTCAGGCTCTGCTGAGTCCCAGGACTGCTTTCAAGCCCAGGAAAGAGAAGAGGGAGGAAGAAAGTTGAGTAAAGATGTGTAGGGCTGTGGAGAGGCAAAGGGGTGAGGAGGTGTCATCAGGTTTGAAGAGAGGAGCTTCTGTCACCTTGGCTCTGCTCAGACCTCACCTCCAACCCTGCCTCCAGCTCTGCTGTCCCCAGCACAAGTAGGATGCAGAGCTGCTGTTGTAAGGCCACAAAGGTGATCCAAGGGCTGGAGCAGCTCTGCTGTGAGCACAGCCTGAGGGAGCTGGGGTTGTGCAGCCTAGAGAGGAGAAGACTCCAGGGGGACCTTAGAGCTGCTGCCAGTACCTGAAGGGATCCTGCAGGAAGGCTGCAGAGAGACTTTTGCTGAGGGTGTCTAGAGACAGGACAAGGGGGAATGTTTGAAGCTGAAGGAGAGCAGGGTTGGACTGGAGCTGAGGGAGCCAGAGACAGAGTGGCTGGGAGCAGCCAGGAAGAAAGGGACTTGGGGGGGCTGGTAGAGAGGAGCTGAAGATGAGGCAGCAGTGTGCCCAGGTGGGCAGGAGAGCCAATGGCATCCTGGGCTGGCTCAGGAGCAGTGTGGCCAGCAGGACAAGGGAGGTTCTTCTGCCCCTGTGCTCAGCACTGCTCAGGCCACAGCTTGAGTGCTGTGTCCAGTTCTGGGCTTCTCAGTTGAAGAGAGATGTTGAGGTGCTGGAAGGTGTTGAGAGCAGGGCAGCAAGGCTGGGGAGGGGCCTGGAGCACAGCCCTGTGGGGAGAGGCTGAGGGAGTGAGGGTGTGCAGCCTGCAGAAGAGTGCTGCAGGTGGGGGCTGAGCAAAGCAGAGCAGAGAGGCAGAATCCCCTCCCTGTGCTGCTGCTCTCCCTGCTCTGGCTGCAGCCAGCACACAGCTGGCTCTGGGCTGCCAGCCACCAGTGCTGGCTCCTGGGCAGTTGGTCACCAACTGACACTCCCAAGGCCTTCTCCTCCAGCCTGCTCTCAGCCACTCCTCACCCAGCCTGCATTTGTGCTTGGCAATGCCCTGACCCAGCTGCAGGACCTGCACCTGGCCTTGTTGACCTTCATGAGGTTGGCTTGGGCTCACCTCTGCAGCCTGTCCAGGTCCCTTTGGATGGATCCTTCCCTCCTTGTGTCAGACAGAGCACACAGCCAGGTGTTGTTGCAGCTTTCTGTCAGCTGCTGCAGGAGACATGGTCAAGGCCCTCACAGATCAGTGTGATCATAAGCAATGCCACATGGACTCCAGACCAATTCAATGTGAATTATACCAGATCCTCTATTGATGGTTCTGACTCTCATCATATAGTCTTTGAGCATAGAGCACACACCTACACATTATCACAGTTAGGCAAGGACAACCCAGTCCTCTGCATAAACTCCACCTTGTTTTTCTCATTAACAGGATGCCCACTATCTATCCTTTCTGAGATAAGGTGGCCAGCAGCTGGTGAGAACCAAGGTCAGCATCATCCTTCTCATTCCATTCCCACCTGGTGTTACCTGCACACTTGCTGAGGATGCCTCTATCCCACTGTCCACATCGCTGACAAAGACACTTAAAGATGTTTGGTCTTTGCATCTCTTTGTCTTTACAGTCAGTACAGACCCCTCAACTCTGGAGTGCTTTAGAAGACCAACAGTCCTTGGCTTGCCTGTGGAACAGTCTCTTGCTTGTTTGTCCTGCAGCCTCCTGTCACTTGTGGTTTGAAAGCAAGGCTGTCCTAGGGGGAGGCATCCAAGTTGCTTGGGAGCTGGCAGGTGATGCCCAGCACATGACTTGTGGCAGGCAGTGGGCTCTGGGTGCGCACTGGTGTGCAGAGGTGCTTTGCAAGTACAGGATGTCCAGCTCTGGAGGAGTCAGGGTGATGGTGGTGGTGGCAATAACAGACCCATAAAGGAGGTGCCTGTGGCAGTGACTCAGACCCTCCTCCTGGAAGCAGTTTGTTTTGTGCTGTGAAAATGCAGGAGGAGAGCTCCCAGCTTTCATCTGAAGTATTCACCCTCTGTGTAACTTCTGCACACCCAGGAGGGTTGTGGAATTCACTTGTGGGTTGATTTTTCAAGCACTGAAGCTTCAATCCTTCCAGCAGTTGATTTTAGAGTCATTAAGGTTGGATCATAGAAGCTTTAAATATGGAAATCAAAGAATTGTTAAGGTTGGAAAATAGCTCAAAGGTCATCTAAAGCCAGCAGAGAGAGAGGGAGGGCATTCTGCTACCTTGCTCTGCTCTGGGGAGACCTCACCTGCACTGCTGGGCCCAGATGTGGAGCCCTCAACACAGGAAGGACGTGGAGCTGATGGAGAGGGTCCAGAAGAGGCCACAAAAATGATCAGGGAGTTGGAGCAGCTCTGCTGCAAGGTCAGGGTGAGGGAGCTGGGGATGTGCAGCCTGCAGAAGAGAAGGCTCCTGGGAGGCCTTAGAGGAGCCTTCCAGTACCTGAAGGAGGATGAGGGGCAATGGCTTGAAACGAAGGCAGAGCAGATTGAGATTGGATGTGCAGAAAAAGTTCTTTGCCATGAGGCTGCTGGAACACTGCAACCGGTAGCCCAGGAAGGTGGTTGAGGCCCCAGCCCTGGAGATATTCCAGGTGAGGCTGGACAGGGCTGTGGGCAACCTGCTCTAGTGGAGGATGTCCCTGCTGAGTGCAGGGAGAGTTGGACTGGGTGACCTTTGGAGGTCCCTTCCAACCCAAACAACTCTGTGATCGCCAAGTCCATCCTTTTGCTGCTGTGTCTGTACACATCTCCCTGCAACTCAGCAGCTGTTTTCCAAGACAGAAAAGGCCACTTCTCCGTCTTCAACCCCTGCCTGTCCATACACCTCCTCTGTTTTAATGCTGGTTTATCACCTCACCCTTCCTAGGGTGTTTGGGCAGGTTGCTCTGTGCTGCAGCACACCCAGTGCCTCTGACAGGGCCTGGAAACCTCCTTAGCTCCTGGTGAGGAAGGAGCTGGTGGTGCTGCTGGGATGGCTGCACATCTTCCTGGTCTGTGCAATGACAGGTGTCTGAGCAGCAGAGGTCCTTGCTGAGGGAAGAAAACTATACAGACCTGAGGGAGGGAGGATCTGACTTGGAAACACTTAGGTTTCTTCACTCAGCTTTCAAATTGCTTGAGGAGGAGGTCTGAGATGGACAAACTGGTTTTGGGGGAGTGGTTCTGTATTGGTTCAGGTGGATGTGTGTGCTAGTTTGAGCCTAGCTAGAATGTTTTGGTGAGAAGGACTAGGTTGTTTTCATTTTACAGCCTATGATCTCGTCCTTCTCACCAAAACATTCTGGCTAGGCTCAAACTAGCACAATGTGGTGTTCATGGAATCAGAGGATTGGTGGGTTGGAAGAGGCCCTAAAGATATCCAGGTCCAAACCCCCTGCCCTGGGCAGGGACACCTCCCACCAGTCTAGGTTGCTCAAGGCCTCAACCAACATGGCCTTCAACACCTCCAGGCTTGGAGGCTCCACAAACTCCCTGGGCAACCTATGCCAGTGCCTCACCACTCTCATGGGGAAGAATTTCTTCCTCATGTCTGATCTAAATCCAGCTTTTGCCTCTTCAAAGCCATCACCTTTCATCCTGTCACTCCCAGCCCTTGTTAAAAGTCCCTCCCCAGCTCTCTTGGAGCCCCTTCAGGTACTGGAACGTTGCTTTAAGGTCTCCCTGAAGCCTTCTCTTCTACAGGCTGAAGAGCCTGTCCACACAAGGGATCTTCAGCCCTCTGATCATCTCCATGGCCTTCTCTGGACCCTCTCCAGCAGCTCCAGATCTGTCTTGTGCTGGGACCCTCAGAGCTGGAGGCAGTGCTGCAGGTGGGGGCTGAGCAGAGCAGAGGGGCAGAATCCCCTCCTGTGCTGCTGCTCTCCCTGCTCTGGACACAGAAAGAGACAATTCTGGTTGTGAGAAGCTGGAAATTGTTAATAAGAAGTATTTTCCCCTAGTCTCTGCCCCCTGAGCCAGGCTGTGAAGTGGAGCTGTGGATGCCAGGTGTTCCCTGACCATCTTAGCTGGTTTTCTGCATTTTAACTCTCAAGGATCACAACTCCATTGCCTGGATCGTTGGCAGGGATCCTTCTTCTAAGCTTTCCTCCTCTGAGTATCAGTTACTCTGCTGTTACAAAAGGTGCTTGGTAGTGATTTACACACTGGTGATCTGATAGCACCTCCCTGGGATTGCACCTGGCCAAAGCTTGTGCTCCCAGAAACACGCAGAGGAGAAGGCTCCAGGCAGAGCTTTTGGAGGCCTGGCAATGCTTCAAGGGGCCCAGCAGCAAGCTGGAGACAGAGTTTTTATCAGGGCCTGGTTGTGACAGGACAAGGGGGGATGGTTTGGACTGAAAGAGGGAGATTGAGAGTGGAGAGAAGGGAAAAATGTTGGACACTGAGGGTGGGGAGAGCCTGGCTCAGGCTGCCCAGAGAGGTGGGAGCTGCCCCATGGCTGGCACCATTGCAGGTCAGGTTGCGTGGGGCTGTGAGCAACCTGCTCTGGTTGGGGATGTCCCTGCTGAGTGCAGGGAGTTGGACTGGAGGAGCTTGAAGGATCAGTCCAAAGCCTTCCATAATGCCATGGTGCCTGATGGTGAGTTTGAAGCACAAGCAAGCTGCTTGTGGATTTCCACATTAGTGCCAGGTCCTGCAGTTTCATTGTGAGCCACACTCATCTGCTGCTTCTCCTAACACTGCCAGAACAGGCATCATGGAGTTACAGCAGCACTTGTCCTAGCACTCTTGTGTCCGTCTCAGCTTAGCATTTGCAGCTGGCAACAAGATTTTTGTGCTCTCGTGTTCCATACAGAGCTCATCCTAGAGCCTCTGTGACAGGAGATCTGTGTGTGATAGCTTTTGACTTGCAGTGCCAGGATGAGGGACAATGGCTTTGAGCTGGGAGAGGGGAGACTGAGAGTGGAGGTGAGGAAGAAATTGTTGAGAGTGAGGAGACACAGCCCAGGGAGGCTGTGGCTGTCCCCTCCCTGGAGGCGTTGAAGGCCAGCCTGGATGAGGCCTTGAGCAAGCTGTGCTGGTGGGAGGTGTGCATGCCCATGGCAGGGGGCTGGAGATGGATGGTGTTTGAGGTCCCTTCCAACTCAACCCATTATGGAATAATCTGTAACTTGAAGATGGGCTCCAGCTCCTGCACCGTGATGAGTGTTGCACTCTGCAATGTGTCCTTGTGATCCTTAGGCCTTTAGCATGCAGGAGCTTGCAGCAGATTGTCAAAGCAGCTGTGTGGGGAAGATGATGGTTAAAGATCAGTAGTTTGGGGAATTGTGATGGAGTTCATGCAGCATTTAAACCGGAAAAGGCCTCCTAGTGCCCCAGCTCATGGTGTACACAAGGTGTTCCAAATACCCTAGATCCAAGCAGAGGATGGAAAGCAGCACCTGGAGAGGCATCAAGGCAGCAGCTAAGGGTCATAGAGAAGCGAGGACCTGCTGCAGAGAGAGGGCTCAGGGCCTGGCCAAGGTTGTGAGCATCTAACCTCAAACACAGGAAGCTGTAGAGAGGGAGCAGGATCTCCTCTCTCCATCTCTGGCTGCTGCTTTGGATGCAGCCCAGGCTGCCACTGCCCTTCTGGGCTGCCAGTGCCCATTGCTGGCTCCTGCCCAGCTTCTCCCCCACCAGCACCCCCAAGGCCTTCTCTGCAGGGCTGCTCTCAATCTCATCACCCCCAGCCTAGATTGATATCAAGAATTGCCCCAGCCTAGGTGCAGGATCCTGCCATTGGCCTCTTCAGGTTCACCTGGGCCCCTTCTCTAGCTTTTCCAGGTCCCTCTGTGTGCCATCTTGTCCCTCTGGCATGTCAAACTGCACCATTCAGCTTAGCGTCACCTGTAAACTTGCTGAGGGTGCCCTGAGTCTTGCTGTGTATGTCACTGATGAAGATACTAAACAGCATTGTTCCTGAGGGACAGCAGTAGTCATCTGTCTCCATCTGAACCCTGAGCTGTTGACCCTCTGGATGTGATCATCCAACCAATTCCTTGTCCCCTGCACAATCCACCTGATACCAAGGCTTGCCCAGACCTAGGTGCAGGACCTTGCCCTTGGCCTTCCTGCACCTCCTGAGGCTGTCCTCAACCCAGCTCTGCAGCCTGTCCAGGTCCCTCTGGATGCCATCCCATCCTTCAGTCCTACCAACCACACCACTCAGCCTGCTGTCACCTGCAGAGCTGCTGAGGATGCCTCAGTCTCCCTGTCTGTGTCACTGCTGAAGGTATTGAACAGCACTAGGTCCCAGCACAGGCCAGTCTATTGTCACCCATCTCCCTCTGGACACTGATCTGTTGAGCCTCTGGATGTGATCATCCAACCAATTCCTTGTCCCCTGCACACTCCACCCATCAGATCCATGTCTGTCTGGTTTAGAGAGAAGGCTGTTGTGGGGGCTGTTAGAGGCCTTGCAGAAGCCCAGCCAGATGACATCTGCTGCCTTTCCCTTGTCCTCTGATGCAGTCACTCTCCTGTGGAAAGCGTCCAGGTGGTCAGGCAGGACTTGCCCTTGGTGAGGTCATGCTAGCTGTGCTCCATGGGCCTGAGCAGAGCCTCTGGGAGGATCTGCTCCATGATCTTCCCAGGCACAGAGGTGAGGCTGCCAGGTTTCTCCATGGAGCTGTTTCCCAGCAGGTCCTCACTCACCTGTCCTGGTGCAGAGGCTTGTTCCTCCTCAGGAGCAGGACCCTACTCTTGCCGTTTTCAGGTGCCCTGTGATAAAGTGACTGCAGTGAGTACAGGGAAGAGCAGTGTGCTGGAGAGCTGAGCTGCTCTGCTGCAGTCAGAGCTTGGTGGAGTTCCTGTTGTGGTTTCTCATGCATAATTCAGTCTAGGCTTTCTTCTAGGGCTGTGTAACTGAATCCTGATTGAGTTTTCAATAGTGAAGCAGCCCATGGCTAAAAGTTTCCTCAGGACATACAACAAAACAAAGAAGATCCAGTGATGTCTTCTCAGCAGCACAGATGTCCATCTGAGGCAGTGCTCATCTCCATCCCTCTTTGCTCCACGAATTTAATGACAAACAAGTGCATGGTGAGCCCAAAATGTGAGGAGTGGCATGGCCAAAGTACTGCCAACCCTTTGTCCAAGGCACCTTCTTTTCATAGAACCAGAAAATTGCTTTTGTTGGAAGAGTCCTTCAAGGTCATCCAGGCCAACCATCAACCCAACCCCACCATGGCTACTAAACCACAGCCCCAAGTGCCATGGCCACACTTTTCTGGAACACCTCCAGGCATGGAGGCTCCACCACCTCCCTGGGCAGACTATGCCAATCCCTGACCACTCTTGCGGCAAAGACACTTTTCCTCTTCTCCAGCCTAAGCCTCCCCTGGCACAGCTTGTGGCCATTTCCTCTCCTTCTCTCACCTGAGCCTAGGGAGCAGAGTCTAATCTCCACCTAGCTGCAGCCTCCTCTCAGGGAGCTGTAGAGAGCAATGAGCTCTGCCCTCAGCCTCCTCTTCTCTACACTGCACACCCCCAGCTTCCTCAGCTGCTCCTCCCCAGCCCTCTTCTCCAGACCCTTCCCCACCTTTGTTGCCCTTCTCTGCACTTGCTCCAGCCCCTCAATGTCCTTCTTGCAGTGAGGGCCCCAAAACTGAACCCAGGAGTCAAGGGGTGGCTTCCCAAGTGCTGAGTCCATGGGGACAATCCCTGCCCTGCTCCTGCTGGCCACACCATTGCTGCTCCAGGCCAGGCTGCTGGCGTCCTTCTTGGCCACCTGGGCACACTACTTCAGCTGCTGTCAGGCAGCACCCCAGGTCCTTTTCCACCAGACAAGTAGGATTATAGCACCTTTTGGTTGGCAGAAGCCTGCTTTGTGCCCTGGAGAATACCTGAAGGCTGCACCTTATGTTTTTTGCTCAGTTGAGAGGCTGCAGGTCAAAAATGTGTTTCTGTGCTGCGTGGTTCCATCCTGCATAGCTCTGTCCCTGGTTTCTTCCACCTCTATTCCCATCCTGACAGCAGTACAGATTGTTTTGGTGTTCATCAGTGGCAGTCTCTGCTCCCTGCGCTGAAACATAAACATCTGGTGTCTTGTAGCAGGCTAAAAATAGTCTGTAAGCTGATAAAGGCAGGAGATGACTCCTGAAAAGCCCAAGTGGGATCCCTTTCTTTAGGTCACTTGGTGTTTGTGGTGCTGCAGGCTGCTAGGGGAGGGATTTGGTCTGTGGGGTGGCAGGCTGCAGACAGGGCTTCTGTGCTGCCTTTTCTGTATGCTCTGAGCAGGGCCATTTTTGGTTTGTTCACTGAACAAACAGCTCAAAGCTGGGAGCTGCAGGCAGGGCCTGCTGCTCTCCTGTCATTTTTATGCCAGAAGAGATCTTTCCCAAGCTTTAAAATCTCTTTTTATTATTAACTGGGTACAGAAATTTCTTCTGTGGATCCTTCTGATTTTTCTTCAAAGTTTCAATTATTTTTTCTACTGGTTCCTTCTGGAGTTGATGGCAGGCAGCTGAGTTGGAGCAGTGTGCCATGGAAACCTCTGTGAAGAGGGCTGGAGCACCTCTGCTATAGGTGCAGGCTGGGACAGTTGGGGCTGTTCAGCCTGGAGAAGAAAAGGCTGCAGGCAGACCTTAGAGCTGCATTTCTATATCTGCAGGGAACCTGCAGGCAGGCTGGGGAGGGACTGTTCAGAAGGTCCTGTGGAGGGGTAGGCTGAGGGCAATGGTTTGGAAGTGGAGCAGGGCAGATGTAGGTTGGACATCAGGAGGGAGTTGTGCCCAGTGAGAGTAGGGAGAGACTGGCACAGGCTGCCCAGGGCTGTGCTTGAGGCCATCTCTGGAGACATTCAAGATCAGCCTGGGTGTGTCTCTGTGCAGCCTGCTCTGGTTGGAGGTGTCCCTGCTGCCTGCAGGGGGTTGGACAAGATAAGCTTTGAGGGTCCCTTCCAACCCAATACAGTCTGCTAAGCTCTGAAATGCTAAATTTCCCCTCAAGAAGGTGCTCAGCTTCTGCTGGAGTCCTGCAAGCCTGAGTGCTTTGGTTTCATTTCAGGCTAACCTCTTTGGGTGGTGGTTTTCCTGTTGAACCAGGGAGTATAACCTCACTTCTCTACATCAGTTTTGGTGTGTGGCTGACTTGGAGAAAAGCAGCTTTTGTGGTACAGGAGATGTTTTATCCTTGTAGAACCAAATTCAGACTTCCTCTTCAGTGAGGAGTGCAGTGCAACACACTGCATTGAGCTCCCACTCTGTAAGGGGGAGAGAAGGTGGGTGGCAGCAATTCCACAAAACATTTGCTCTGGTGATCCTCAAATTCATGAGTGTGTTGATTTGAAGAAGAGCTGGGATACTGAGTTTGGACCAGAGCTGTGTGCTAAGAGAAAAACAGAGAGCAGGAGGGAGTCCTTTCCACTGCTGCAAAGTGGTGTTTAGGATACAGGACTGGTAAAGCTTTTGAGACAGTAGCAGCAAGCATGGAAAGGGCACTGATATGTCTACAAGGCTCAAATCTCAGAACCCCAGCATGGTGGGGTTGGAAGGGACCTCTGAGGATCATCCAGCCCAACCTCCCTGCTAAAGCAGGGCACCCACAGCAGCTTGCCCAGGAGCACAATGCCCAGAGAGGTTGGAAGCTCTCAAAAGAAGGAGACTCCATAACCTCCCTGAGCAGCCTGCTCCAGGCCTCCAGCACACTCACAACAAACAACTTTCTCCTCCTGCTCACATGGAACCTCCTGGCTGCCACTTTGTGCTCACTGCCCCTTGGCCTGACCCTAGGCACCACTGACAAGAGCCTGGCCCCAGCCTCTTGCGCCCCCACAGCTCCTTTAGCTCTTGCTGAGCATTGCTTAGCTGCCCTCTGGGGCTGCTCTTCTGCAGGCTCTCAGCCCCAGGGCTCTCAGCCTTTGCTGCTCACAGAGCTGCTCCAGACCCCTCAGCAGCTTTGCAGCCTGCCCTGGACTCTCCCCAGCAGTTCCCTGTCTCTCCTGAACTGGGGAGCCATGAACTGGAATTAGGACTCCAGCTGTGTCCTGACTAGGGCAGAGCAGAATGTGAGAGGAATCTCCCCTGAGCTGCTGGCCACTCTCTTCTTGATACACCCCCTAACAAACAGTCCATCTTTTCCATGCCAGATCCTAGCTCCTCTTTTGTAGTGATTTTCTCTTCAAACATGACTTGCAGCCCTCTGGTGAGGTCTATGCTAATAAGTGCTTTGGGCTTTCTCTCCTCCCCAGGCAGAAGAATGCCAACCTGAGTATGAACTGAAGCATCTCCTGTGCTGGTCCCGGTGCCCGGATGCTCCTGTCGGGTGGTGAGAGACAAGGATTCGCCAAACCTCTTCCTTGGACAAGATGAAGCCAGGGAGGAGTTCTCCACCACACTGGAGCGGCAGTGACTGCTGCCTAATTTGAAGTCCATGTCTAAGCCTATCCCAGCTGCCCGGCAAGATGAAAGAAGTGGTGCTGTGGTCACCCGAGGAGGTGACCAACTGGCTGACAGAGAACGCCGTGCCGGAGTATTGTGAGCCCTTAAGGAGCTTCACTGGGCGGGACCTGATCAGCCTCACCCGGGAGGACTTCCAGAAGACACCCCTCTGCCGGGTGTCCTCTGACAGTGGGCAGAGGCTCTTGCACATGATCGAGACGCTGAAGGTGGCTCACCACATGGAGGCTCACAAGAACGGCCATGTCAACGGGCACATCCGCGGCGGCGGCGCAAGCCAGAACGGCTGCAGCAGCCAGGCCAAGCTCAATGGGATGCCCAACGGCTACAAGAAGGAGATGATCAAGATCCCCATGCCTGAGCCCGAGCGCTCGCAGTACCCCATGGAGTGGGGCAAGACTTTGGTGGCTTTTCTTTATGCACTTTGTTGTTTTGTCTTCACCACGGTGACCATCTCAGTTGTCCACGAACGAGTGCCTCCCAAGGAGGTGCAGCCTCCCCTGCCAGACGCCTTCTTTGATCGCTTCGATCGGGTGCAGTGGGCTTTTTCCATCTGTGAGATCAATGGCATGATCCTGGTAGGGCTCTGGTTTGTTCAGTGGCTCCTCCTCAAATACAAGTAAGTACTACCTTCTGGAGGCTTCGGGGCCTGCTTCTGGCACCTTCCAGAGGTCATAGACTGGTTTAGGAAGGGATGAAAGGAAGCTCCCAAACTGAAAATGATACTGGGTGTGCTGATGGATAACAGGATGGCCCTGAGCCAGCAGTCACAGAGTCACAGAGTCATAGAATCATAAAGTCACAGAGCCATAGAATCACAGAGTCACAGAATCAGTCACAGAATCATAGTCACAGAGTCATAGAATCATAGTCACAGGATGTGATGGTTTGGGTGTTCCCCGCCCCCCACACTTTTAGAAATCACCCAGACTAGACTCAGCCGGCTCTGGAAATTTGAATGAAGCTTATATTTACAGCTGGCACAATTTACAAGCAGATATTTACAGTATATACAGCTGTAGACAGAAATACACACGGGAAAAAAGGTAATACAAACACAATTCCCCTCCCAGAAACCTGAGTCCCCAGGAGGGGCTCTCAACCACCCCTCACCTTCCCCTACCCCTCTCAACCTTACCCCAGTCCCAAGGAAGAATGGAGGTTCTGCCAAGAGGGTTAAAAAGCAAGGTGAAGCAGCCAAGCAAA
>WAAF01000030.1:21527-49571 GCA_013400475.1 Tricholaema leucomelas
AGAGTCACAGAATCAGTCACAGAATCATAGTCACAGAGCCATAGAATCATAGAGTCACAGAATCAGTCACAGAATCATAGAGTCACAGAGCCATAGAATCATAGAGTCACAGAATCAGTCACAGAATCATAGTCACAGAGCCATAGAATCATAGAGTCACAGAATCAGTCACAGAATCATTGAGTCACAGAGCCATAGAATCACAGAGTCACAGAATCAGTCATAGAATCATAGAGTCACAGATCCATAGAATCAGAGTCACAGAATCATAGTCGCAGAGCCGTAGAATCATAGAGTCACAGGATCGTAGAGACATAAAATGGTCTGGGTTGGAAGGGACTTCCAAAGGTCCAGTCTGACCCCCCTGCAGTCAGTTGTAGATCTGAACCCACAGCCTCTCTAGGCAGTCTGCTTCAGGCCTCCAGCACCCTCACGCCAAACAAGGTTCTCCTCCTGCTCAGGTGGAACTTCTTGGGTTCCAGTTTGTGCCCACTGCCCCTTGAGAAGAGAGCAGCACCACCCAAGGGCCAGTGGGTGTAAGTTGCAGCAAAAGAGGTTCCGCCTCAACACAAGGGGGAACTTCTTTACTGTGAGGGTCCCAGAGCACTGGAACAGGCTCCCCAGAGAGGTTGTGGGGTCTCCTTCTCTGGAGCCTTTCAAGGCCTGTCTGGATGTGTTCCTCTGTGATCTGTGTTAGATAGTATTGTCCTGCTCTGGCAGGGGAGTTGGACTTGATGATCTCTTTGGGTCCCTTCCAACCCCTAACATCCGCTGAGCCTGTGAGCCTGTGAACCTCTTCACAGACTCCTTTCAGGGAGCTGTAGAGAGCCATGAGGTCTGCCCTCAGCCTCTTCTTCTCCACACCAGCCATCCCCAGCTCCTTCAGTTGCTCCTCATCAGATTGACTCTCCAGGCCCTTCCCAGCTTCCTTGCCCTCCTCTGCACTGGCTCCAGCACCTCCACACCCCTCTTGTACTGAGTGCCCAGAACTGGGCACAGCAGGGGAGGTGTGGCCTCAGCAGTGCCGAGCACAGGGGGACAGTCACCTCCCTGCCCCTGTTGGGCACAGCAGTTCTGATCCCAGCCAGGATGCCAGTGGCTTTCTTGGCCACCTGGGCACACAGCTTGCTCATATTGAGGTGTATGTCAATTACAACCCCCAGGTCCCTTTCTGCTAAACATCTTTCTAGCCACGCTGCCCCAGGCCTGTAGCATTGCTTGGGGAAGAGCTGCAGATAAAATGTGATACCAGGCAATTGTTGGGCAAGATGGGACCTAGTTCCTTGCCTACTCTGTGGTAGAGAGTTGAGGGATGTTTGTGAGTGCAAGGTCACTGTTGAGCCAGCAGCAGTGTTAACCAGAGGCTGAACTGCAGCCAGAGGCTGCCTTTAACCTTTGACCAAATGGTCAAACCTTTGTGATTTCAGCCTTCTTGAAACCCTTCTCCATTACTGACTGCCAGCCTGATTTCATCCAGGCTGAGCCTGCTGTGTTCCCAAGCCATGCAGCTCAGGAGAGATGGGGCAGTCGTGTTAGTGGTCACTTATTTTTAACTTCTGTAGTCCAGAGATTGAATTATGAGGTTGGAGAGGACCTATCAGGTTAACAGGGCAGTATGAGGGATCAGACACCCTGTGATGGAGGAGGTCATTGGAGATTTTGAAGCAGTGAGATGTGGGTGGACTTGATAGAGTATGTTGGTGGACTTCTTGGACTATAAAAGTCCATCCAAAATGGAAGAGGGTGTTGGGTGTGTCCGTCCAGCAAAGCATGGTGCAGGTTTCCCTTGGACACTGTCACTGCTTTCTTCCTGAAAATGCATTTTACCTTCAGGTAGAGACTGGAGTTTCAGGCTGACTTTGGGATACAGCACATGGTTTGGCGTCAGGAAGTCACAGAATCATGGAATTGGTTGGGTTGGAAGAGACCTCTAAGATCACCTCTAAGTCCAGCCATCTCTGGTTGCCCACTAAATCATGTCCCCAAGTGCCATGGCCACACATTCCAGACACCTCCAGCCATGGGGACTCCACCACCTCCCTGGGCAGCCTGTGCCAATCCCTGACCACTCTTGCAGCAAAGACCCTTTTCCTCCTCTCCAACCTAACCCTCCCCTGGCACAATTTCAGGCCATTTCCTCTCCTCCTGAGCCTAGGGAGCAGAGCCCAACCCCTACCTCACTGCAGCCTCCTTTGAGGTCAGTGGCAGCTTTCCTTGGTCCCTGCCATCCATAACATTGGGTTGGTTTCTCAGAGGGAAGCTGCAGCAGAGTAGATGTGCAGGTCTTGGCTGGGGCCTCCAGGCCGCTGCAGACACTGTAGGGAGCTTGAGGAGTCCAGGCAAGCTGCTGTGGCAGAATTAGCTTCTCTGGGAAGCATTCCCAGATGCTGTGGGAGAAGCACAGTGCTGGAGCTTGGCCATGCTTGCCATCTGATACAGCCTGCAGGCTGGTGGGACTGAAAAAGCCATGTGCTCACTGCCCACATACTGAGAGCTCTGGGTTGATGTCAGAAAAATTATCTTGGCCACTAATAATCTTAGTTAAGGGTTGTTCTTGCCAGCTGGCTCCTGATAACATGCACACAAACCCTTCACAAAGGAGCCCTTGGTCATTTTTGAGTGCGTTAGAGGAGAGAGCACTTTGACATAGAATTCCCTAAGCTCAAATGTGCTTAGTCCAGCTAAGCCGAGGAGGTTTATGGGTGATTTTAATTTGAAATCCTGTTCAGAGCTCAATAAAATGCAGCTGTGTCTTCAGCCTTTAATCCTCAAGCCCCTGTCTGTCTTTATACCAGTTTTTAAAGATAAGCAAGTTCAAGTCTGCTTAGAAAAACCAAGAAGTGGGAGCTGTACTGGATCACTCTTTGGAGAGGAGAAGTCCCCCTTGGAAGCCAAAAGAGAATTACTGTCCCTGTGGCAGAAAGGATCTGTGGAGAGCATCCTGTCCAACCTTCCCTGCTAAAGCAGGGCACCCACAGCAGCTTGTACAGGATCAAATTGTCCATCTGGGTCCAGACAAGAAGACTCCACAACCTCTCTGGGCATCCTGCTCCAGGCCTCCAGCACCCTCACACCTACTGCTCATATGGAACCTCCTGGCTTCCACTTTGTGCCCACTGCCCCTTGGCCTGGCCCTGGGCACCACTGACAAGAGCCTGGCCCCAGCCTCTTGCCCCCCACAGGTCCTTCAGCTCTTGCTGAGCATTGCTCATATCCTCTCTAGGGCTGCTCTTCTGCAGGCTCAACAGCCCCAGGGCTCTCAGCTTTTGCTGCTCACAGGCCCCTCAGCAGCTTTGCAGCCTGCCCTGGACTCTCCAGCAGTTCCCTGTCTCTCCTGCACTGAGGAGCCATGAACTGGAACTAGGATTCCAGATGTGGCCTGACTAGGGCGGAGTGGAGAAGGAGAAGAACCTCCCTCGACCTGCTGGCCGCACTTGTTAAAGCACTCAGGACACCACTGGCACATTGCTGTCTCGTGGTCATCCTGTTGTCCAGCAGCAAGCAGTCACAGGTCCTTCTCTTTGGAGCTGGTTTGCCATAAGTCTAACCCTCGGTGGTTCAGGCAGTCCCTGCTGTCAGAGTGCTGGCTGTAAGACGTGCCCTGGTTGAACTCCACGAGGTCCTCCTCTGAACTCTGTGAAGCTCCATAAATAAAATACAGTTTTGACCTCCCAGGTTTGTCCATGTTCACAGCAGGAGGGGCAAGAAAAACCCTGAAGTGCTGCATTGCTACAGCAGTGATGAGCCCTTGAGTGCAGAGCACACTTAGCCTGGGCCAGCTGGAGCTCTTATGATCTATGAAGGTACTTGAGCTGTTACTCACCTGGCACCACAGAGTCAAACTCCTCCAGGAATGCAGCTCTGCACTGCAAGAGCTCTGCCTAAAGCTGTTCCAAACAGACAAGCTGGCCAGGTTGGAGCTTTGCAAGAGCTCCATGGGGTGGGAACCCTGTTCTTAATGAGTGCTCACTTCAAAAGAGCAGCAACTGAAGAATGCCAGGACTTGAGTCTTGTCTGGGAACTTTTGTATTCCCCAACTGGTCATAATCATGGACTCCAATATAGACAATGTAGAGTCCTCCATCTGGGGAAGAATAACCCCCTGCACCAGTACAGACCAGGGCTCATCCTGCTGGAAAGCAGCCCCATGGAGAAAGACCTTGGAATCAAGGTGGACAGCAATGTGCCCTCATGGCCAAGAGGGTCAATGGCATCCTAGGGTGCATCAAGGAGGGTGTGCCCAGCAGTCTAGGGAGGTTCTTCTCTCCCTCTAATCTGCCCTGGTGAGATCACACCTGGAATTCTGTGTCTAGTTTTGGGCTTCCCAGTTTAAGTGAGACGGGGAACTACTGGAGAGAGTCTAATGGAGAGCTACAAGGGTGTTGAAGGACCTGGAAAAAATTCTGCTATGAGTAAAGGCTGAGAGCCCTGGGGCTGCTGAGCCTGGAGAACAACAGCCTAAGAGGGAATCTTATGAATGCCTATAAATATCTGAGGGGTGGGTGTCAGGATGAAGGTGCCAAGCTCTGTTCGGTGGTGTCCAGTGACAGGACAGAGGGCAGTGCATACAACCCAGAACACAAAAAGTTTCAACTCAGCAGGAGAAAGTTGTTTGATGTGAGGGTGCTGGAGGCCTGGAGCAGGCTGCCCAGAGAGGTTGTGGAGTCTCCTTCTCTGGAGGTTTTCAAGACCTATCTGGATGTGTTCCGGTGTGCCTTGCCCTGGGTGATCCTGCTCTGGCAGGATCATTGCTTTCATGTCTCTGGCCTGTGAAGCATGGGAATGTTTGTGGGGTGGCTGAGCCTCCTCAGGTGTTAGCTGATAGTGTCAGAAGCAGCCCGAGCAGCTAGAGGGTTATTTGATTTGGTTTTGCATACTTTGATTGCTTTGAATGACCTCTGTGTTTTTTTTCCCCTCCCTTTTTCCCGGTGCCTCCCCAGGTCCATAATCAGCAGAAGGTTTTTCTGTATCGTTGGCACGCTGTACCTGTACCGCTGTATCACCATGTATGTCACTACGCTCCCTGTACCCGGCATGCATTTCAAGTGTTCTCCAAAGGTAAGCTTCTCCTGCACACCTTCCCAGCTTCTCAGCGCTGCCTAGTCCCCTCACTCTGCTCTGAAACCAGAACTCTGAGCAGCACTTCCTCAATAACTGCTACTCAGGTGAAAACTTCTCCTCTTCAGCCTGGAGAGGAGAAGACTCCAGCGGCATCTTAGAGTTGCCAGTGCCTGAAGGGATGCTCCAGGAAGGCTGCAGAGGGACTGTTCATGAGGGTGTCTGGAGGCAGGCCAAGGGGGAATGGTTTGAAGCTGAGGGAGAGCAGGGTTAGAGTGGAGCTGAGGGATGGACTTTTGACAAGGGTTTGCAGTGACAGGGTGAGGGGCAGTGGTTTGGAGCTGGAAAGAGGGGAGATTGAGACTGAAGATTAGAAATTCTTTAGAGTGAGGGTGGGGAGACACTGGCACAGGTTGCCCAGGGAGCTTGTGGATGCCCCCTTCTGGGAAGTGTTGAAGACCAGGTTGGATGAGGCCTTGGGCAACTAAGTGTAATTGAGAGGCATCCCTGCCCATGGTGAGGTGGGGAGTGTTGGAGTAGATGATCTCTGAGGTCCTATCCAAAGGAAGCCATTCTATGATGCTAGCCTTCAGCAGGTGATCAGCTTTGCTCTCAATGAATGTGGATTGCATGGAGCCTTGAGCAGCCTGGGCTAGTGGGAGGGGGTTGGTGCCTTCCCACCTAACCCATTCTTTGATTCCATGATTCAGTGAAGGTTGGCAGCTGCTTTGGGGCAGTGCTGGCACTCTTCCCAAAACACCAATCCCCATAATTTCTGTAGTGTTTTCATCCACTTGCACAATCATCGTTTTTCTGCCTCCACTAAAGCATTGGAAGCAACCCATGGAGATGCCACATGTGACTCCTTTCTAAATACTTCAGTGTGTGTCAAATCCATGTATGATAAAGGTTGGTAGGACTCAGTGACCTTGTAAGTCTTTCCCAAACAACCATTCCATTATTATATGATTTGATTCTGAAAATGGCCCAAGGAGACTTTTCTGAGGCTGGTGAAACTCTGCTTCTTTCACAGTCATTTTTCCCTGCATACATTTTGGCAGTTGTGTTAGCACAAAGACTTGCCACCTCCTGCCCAATGTAGCACCAGCTCCTGGTTGTTGTTCTGAGGATAAAAATGGGTTTGGAAAAGACATGGCTGAAACCAAGCTACTAGGACAGAGGTGTTTAAGAAAGACTCTTGTAGTCAGCCTTGAATCACAGAATGTTGAAAGGGACCTTTAAGGATCACTGAGTCCAAGCCTGCTACCAGAGCAGGATTACCTAGAGCAGGTCACACAGGAGCATATCCAAGTGAGTCTTGAAAGTCTCCAGAGAAGGCAACTTCACAGGCTGGGGACAGAGTGGCTGAGAGCAGCCAGGCAGAAAGGAATTTGGGGCTAGTGGTAGATAGTAGGCTGAACATGAGCCAGCAGTGTGCCCAGGTGGTCAAGAGAGCCAATGGCATCCTGGGCTGGCTCAGGAGCAGTGTGGCCAGCAGGACAAGGGAGGTTATTCTGCCCCTGTACTCAGCACTGGTCAGTGCTGGGCATTCAAGAGAGATGCTGAGATGCTGGAAGGGCAGAGAGGGCAGCGAGGCTGGGGAGGGGCCTGGAGCACAGCCCTGTGAGGAGAGGCTGAGGGAGCTGGAGGTGTGCAGCCTGCAGAAGAGGAGGCTCAGGGCAGAGCTCATTGCTGTCTGCAGCTCCCTGAAGGGAGACTGTAGCCAGGTGGGGTTGGGCTCTTCTGACAGGCACTGAGCAACAAAACAAGGGAACACAGCCTCAAGCTGTGCCAGGGCAGGTCTAGGCTGGATGTTAGAAGGAAGTTGTTGGCAGAGAGAGTGATTGGCATTGGAATGGGCTGCCCAGGGAGGTGGTGGAGTCGCTGTGCCTGGAGGTGTTGAAGCCAAGCCTGGCTGGGGCCCTTAGTGCCATGGTCTGGTTGATTGGGCAGGGCTG
The DNA here is from genome assembly GCA_013400475.1 of Tricholaema leucomelas. NCBI lineage: Eukaryota > Metazoa > Chordata > Aves > Piciformes > Lybiidae > Tricholaema lacrymosa > Tricholaema leucomelas. The sequence continues at coordinate 28,544 of WAAF01000030.1, forward strand.
GGTGCTAGGTTGTGCTGGATGAGCTTGGAGGTCTCTTCCAACCTGCTTGATTCTGTGATTCTGTGACCTCAGGGCTGCCTGCCCCAGGGCTCTGTCACACTCACACCAAGCAGATTTCTCTTTATGTTGAAGTGGAACTTCCTGTGCTCCAGCTTGTACCTGTTGTTTCTTGCCCTGTCATTGGGCACCACTGAAGAGAGACTGAAACCTTCGTCTTCGCACCCACCTCATGTATTTATAGACGTAAGATCCTCTCTTAGCCTTCTCCAGACTAAAAAGTCCCAGGGCTCTCAGTCTTTCCTCACAGCAGAGATGTTCCAGGCCCCTCAGAAGCTTTGTAGCCTCCATTGGGCTCTCTCCAGCACATCCCTGTCTCTCTTGAACTGAGGAGCCCAAAACTGGATTCACTATTCTAGGCATTGTCTCATCAGAGCAGAGAGGGGAGGACAACCTCCCTTGACCTGCTGGGCACACCCTTCTTGATGCACCCCAGGATGCCATTGGCCTTCATGACTACAAGGGCACATTGCTGTGCCATGGATAACTTGAATGCTTCTTCATGTGCTGGTGCTGTAGATGTGGCAGGAATGTGTTGCGTCCATCTCAGATCATGTAAACATGGTCCTTGCTACAGTGTGCATCTACCACAGGCTGGGCTGCCACGGTAGGGAACAAGATGCATACATGAGCTCTTTCTCCATAGTGGACCATCTCTGAGACTGGCTGTGCTGAAGCTGGAACTCATTTTTGTGAAGTGTCCACAGGCATGGGCTGGGTAGCAGGAAGGGAAACCCTCCATGGACCTGCTGCCACTGCTTCACCAAGGGTTGCTGTGCAGCTCCTCGGGCAAACAGAGCCAGAGCATGCCCCGCACCATTTGTTTGACAAGGCAGAGCCTTTGCCAAGCCACGTGTGGCTTTTGGAGGCAGCCAGGTCCTTCTTAACGGGAAGCAAGCAGGAGAGGAGTCAACATTGTGTTTGATCGGTCAGCCATTACGTCATTAAAAAAGCAAGGGCGCAGGGCCCACAAATGTGGACTGAAGTGAGTAAAGCTGCCAGTCATGGAGATTTACAACCTTGGCAAGTCCCTCTCATTGCTCAGGTGAGGTCAAGCCCATGGTGTGCCCTTCTACTGCCCCACTCAGCCCAGGGATTTGAAAGCTAGAAATGAAACAAACCAAAGAAGGAGTGGGGTCTCAGAGAGGCTTGCAGGCATCAGAGGGTGCTCAGAGAGCCTCATAGGCATCAGAGAGCTCTCAAAGAGACCTCAGAGGCCTCAGAGGGTTCTCAAAGAGGTCTGTAGGCCTCAGGGGTCTCAGCAAGGCTCATAGGCCTCAGAGGGTGCACAGAGAGGTTTATAGGCCTCAGAGGGGTCTCAGAGAGGTTTATATGCCTCAGGGGTCTCAGGAATGCTCGTAGGCCTCAGTGGGGTCTCAGGAAGGCTCACAGACCTCAGAGAGGTCTCAGGGATTCTCTTAGACCTCAGAGGATGCTCAGAGATGCTCATAGGCCTCAGAGGGTGCACAGAGAGGTTTATAGGCCTCAGAGGGGTCTCAGAGAGTTTTATATGCCTCAGGGGTCTCAGGAATGCTCATAGGCCTCAGTGGGGTCTCAGGAAGGCTCACAGACCTCAGAGGGGTCTCAGGGATTCTCTTAGACCTCAGAGGGTGCTCAGGGATGCTCATAGGCCTCAGAGGGTGCACAGAGAGGTTATAGGGCCTGAGAGGGGTCTCAGAGAGTTTTATAGGCGTCAGGGGTCTCAGGAATGCTCACAGGCCTCAGTGGGGTCTCAGAGATGCTCATAGGCCTCAGAGGGGTCTCAGGAAGGCTCATAGACCTCAGAGGATGCTCAGAGAAGTTTATATGCCTCAGGGGTCTCAGGAATGCTCGTAGGCCTCAGTGGGGTCTCAGGAAGGCTCACAGACCTCAGGGGGTGCTCAGAGAGGTTTATAGGCCTCAGAGGGTGCTCAGGGATTCTCTTAGACCTCAGAGGGTGTTCAGAGATGCTCATAGGATTCAGAGGGCCCTCAGGGAATCTCTCTATGAGTAGAGGGCAGATTGAGAGTGGAGATGAGGAAGAAATTCATGGGAGTGAGGGTGAGGAGAGATTGGCACAGGTTGCTCAGGGAGGCTGTGGCTGCCCCTTCCCTGGAGGTGCTGAAGGCCAGGCTGGATGAGGCCTTGAGCAAGCTGTGCTGGTGGGAGGTGCCCATGGCAGGGGGTTGGAGCTGGATTGTCTTTAAGGTGCCTTCCAACTCAGAGCATTTATGATGAAACACTAATCTCTCAACACCTTCTGGAGTTACAGATAATTGTGAAACATGGGCTTGGGAAACCTTTTAACATTTTGTAAGGAACCATTATCAGGAACTGGTTAATTGCTGCTTCACTGTTTCAACCTGCCACGAATTAGTGATTTCCCCTTGCTTCTTAAATCAAGACTGAGCTTCAAAATCAAAGGAAAAACATACTCAGCCTGGAGGATCTGTTTCCTTCTGACTGTTAAACTGTTGCCACGGGTTTTAAAACCTCATTAAATGAGGTGAGGATGCAGCTCACCTGTAATGCTGCTCCTTAATCCTCAGGTTTCCCCTTCCTGATGGGTCCCAGGAGTGCTCTGGATGTCCTGCTTGTGCTCATCCCATGGCATCCACTTCCTTTGTGGGTTTAAGATTGACAGAATCACAGCATGGTAGCAGTTGGAAGGGATCTCTGGGGATCATCCAGTATGACCCCGCTACTAAAGCAGCACCCACAACAGCTTGTCCAGGATCACAGTTGCCAGGGGGTGTTTGGTCACTTTGGTTGCCTTTAGATTGTCATCTGTTAGCAACAGGATGGATTAAGTCAAGCATGATTTATTTTGGAGTGCAGTGCCATTGGAACAGAAGGGAAAGCAGATGTTTAGAGAATGTGAGAACACTGATGCTGGAGCTGGAAATGGTTTCAGTCTCTTGCTGGAGCTGCATTTTCGAGACTGTTACAGAAGGTGTAGGGTTTTCTGAGAGTCATTGTTCTGAACCACACTGTGTGGATGTGATGTTCAGACCTACATACACACGTGTACACCCGTGCAACAAATAGGATCTGAACCCAATAGCTCTTGTCAAGGGTCAGGGCTGGAATGGGCACCAGTTGAGTGCCAGAGGCTCTCCAGAGGGAAGAGAAAGGGCAGAAGGAAGAGAGACTGATGCCTCAACAGGCATCTTGTCCAACCCCCTGCAGGCAGCAGGGACACCTCCAACACAGCAGGCTGCAGAGAGACACATCCAGGCTGATCTTGAATGTCTCCAGAGATGGCCTCAAGCACATCCCTGGACAGCCTGTGCCTGTCTCTCCCCACCCTCACTGGGCACAACTCCCTCCTGATGTCCAACTTACATTTGCCCTTCCAAACCATTGTCCCTCAGCCTATCCCCACAGGCCCTTCTGAACAGTCCCTCCCCAGCCTGCCTGGAGGTCACCTTCAGATACTGAAGTGCAGCTCTAAGGTCTGCCTGGAGCCTTCTCCAGCCTCAACAGCCTGCCTGAAGGTCCCCTACAGATACTGAAATGCAACTCTAAGGTCTCTCTGCAGCCTTCTTTTGTTCAGGCTGAACAACCCCAACTCTCCCAGCCTGTCCCATAGCAGAGGTTCTCCATCCCTCTGATATCTTTGTGGCCTCCTCTGGACCCTCTCCATCAGGTCCAAGTCCTTCCTGTGTTGGGGACTCTGTGTCTGGACACAGCAGTGCAGGGGAGGTCTGCCCAGAGCAGAGCAGAGGGGCAGGATCCCCTCTCTCCATCTCTGCCCACGCTGCTTTGGATGCAGCCCAGGCTGCCACTGCCCTTCTGGGCTGCCAGTGCCCATTGCTGGCCCCTGCCCAGCTTCTCCCCCACCAGCACCCCCCAAGGCCTTCTCTGCAGGGCTGCTCTCAATCTCCTCACCCCCTAGCCTGGCTTCAACCTCCTTTCAGGCAGCTGTGGAGAGCTGTGTGTACTGAGAGCACAGGGCAGGAAGTCAGTCCTTTGGGATATTGCATTTACAGGGGGACAAAACCTTGTGCCTGGAAGCAAAAAGAGCGACTGAAAGATAAAGTTGCTGGCTAGCAGCAGGGCTTTAAACTGCATAAAGTCTGCTCTGGTGTTTCACTGTGGTGTTTTGTGTTGTGTTTTGCTCTTCCCCCAGCTGTTTGGAGACTGGGAATCTCACCTGCGGAGGATCATGAAGCTGATTGCCGGTGGAGGCTTGTCCATCACAGGATCCCACAACATGTGTGGGGACTACCTGTACAGCGGTCACACCGTCATCTTAACTCTCACTTACTTGTTCATCAAAGAGTGTAAGTTCCTTGCTGCCCTCCAGGCATTCTCCACCCCCTGGAGAGCTCCTTGCTGGTTGAAGAGTTCTTCTGTAGTCAAATAGAAGATTCAGATTTATTTCACTGGATTCAGTTAAATAACAATAATAGAACTTGAGCAATCTGCTCTAGAGGGAGGTGTCTCTGCCCATGGCAGGAGGTTGGAACTGGATGCTCTTTAAGGTCACTTCCATTCTGTGATTTTGTGAACTTCAAAGTTCACAAATAGAAACACTGGGAGAGTGGACAAATCACTCTGTCACACAGAGGTTCAGAGTTTGGTTTCCAAAACATCAGGTTTAGAATATAATTGAAACCTTGATGGCAACCTGCCTGGTGAATGGCATTTCAACTGGGGCCCAACAGCACCACGTCCACGTGGAGACAGGTGACAAGAGCTGTCCCTCAAGGGTCTGTACTGGGACCACTGCTCTTCAATACCTTCAGCAGTGACACAGACAGGGAGACTGAGGCACCCTCAGCAGCTCTGCAGGTGACAGCAGGCTGAGTGGTGTGGTTGGTAGGACTGAAGGATGGGATGGCATCCAGAGGGACCTGGACAGGCTGCAGAGCTGGGCTGAGGACAGCCTCAGGAGGTGCAGGAAGGCCAAGGGCAAGGTCCTGCACCTAGGTCTTGGCAACTGTTGGTATCAATCCAGGCTGGGAGTGATGAGATTGAGAGCAGCCCTGCAGAGAAGGCCTTGGAGGTGCTGGTGGGAGTGAATCACTGACTCACAGAATGTCAGGGGCTGGAAGGGACCTTGAAAGCTCATCCAGTCCAACCCCCTTGCAGCATGGGCAGAGATAGACAGAAGGGATCCTGTTCCTCTGCTCTGGGCAGACCTCAGCTGCAGTGCCGTGGCCAGATACAGAGCCTTCAACACAGGAAGGATATTGGCCTGATGGAGAAGGTCCAGAGGAGACTGCGAAAATGATTAGGTTCTTGGAGCAGCTCTACTATGAGGACAGGCTGAGGGAGCTGGGGATGTTTGGGTTGGAGAAGAGAAGGCTTCAGGGGGACCTTAGAGCTGCCTGCCAGTGCCTGAAGGTGGCTACAGGGAGGATGGAGAGCGACTATTACCAAAGTCCTGCAGTGACAGGATGAGGGGCAATGGTTTGAAATGAGAGCAGAGCAGATTTAGATTGGCTGTTAGGAGCAAGTTCTGGACCAAGAGGGCAGTGGAACACTACAACAGTTTGTCCAGGGCTGTAGTTGAGGCCCCATCCCTGGAGTCATTCAAGATGAGCCTGGATGTGTTCCTGTGCAGCCTGCTCGAGTTGGAGGTGTCCTTGCTGCCTGCAGAGGGGGTGGACAAGATGCCCTTTGAGGGTCCCTTCCAACCCAGTGCAGTCTGTGAATGTGTGATTGTCTCCCAGTTCAGGCAGTGCTGCGCTGTGCAACAGCCAGGCCATGAAGGACACACTTTATTCAAGGCACAGAGAGCAGGTTGCCATCTGCATAGGGGCAGTACTGAAATACAATTCATTTGGTTTTCCTGCCCAGGTGATGTTATTGCTCAGCACTGCTGAGGCCACACCCTGAATGCTGGCTTTAGTTGTGGGGCCCTCACTCCCTGAAGGACATTGAGGGGCTGGAGCTGGTGCAGAGAAGAGCAACAAAGCTGGGGAAGGGTCTGGAGAAGAGGACTGGGGAGGAGCAGCTGAGGGAGCTGGGGGTGTGCAGTGTGGAGGAGACTGAGGGGAGATGTCTCCTACACCTTCCTCAAGGAAGGTTGAAGCCAGGTGGAGGTTGATTTCTTCTCTAAAATAACTAGTGACAGGACAAGAGGAAATGGCCTCAGGTTGCATGAGGGTAGGTTTAGCCTGGACATGAGGAGCAATGTCTTCCCTTGAAGGGTTGTCAAGGCCTGCCCCAGACTGCTCAGGGAGGTGGTGAATCGTCCCATCCCTGGAGGTATTTGCAAGTCCTGTAGGTGTGGTGCTGAGGAACGTGGGTTAGAGGTGACCTACCAGTGCTGGGTTAACGACTTGATGATCTAAAAGGTCTCTTCCAACCAAAACAATTGCAAGATCAGAGCTTGGGTCTGCTACTCATTGAGTTCACGGGATATTAGGGATTGGAAGGAACCTCTGGAGATCTTCAAGTCCAACTCCCCTGACAGAGCAGGACCATAGAGTGTCACACAGTACTCATCTTGATGGGTCTTGAAAGTCTCCAGAGAAGCAGACTCTGCAACCTCTCTGGGGAGCCTGTTCCAGTGCTCTGGGGCCCTTAGAGTAAAGAAGTTCTTCCTCAGGTTGAGACGGAACTTCCTGTGCTTTACATCCTGTGCTTTACTTCCTGTGTAGTTTACGTCCATTGCCTTTCCATTTCCTAGGGCTCTGACTGCCCCCAAGTCACACCTGAAGGAAAGGATGCTTCTTTTGTGAACTCAGCAGGCATCACAACTTCCTCCCCAGGACTGCAGCCCAAGTCTTCTGCTCATGACAGCAAGGTTCTTGTGTGCTGCTGACCAGCTGCTCTGAAGTAATCCCTGCCTCTGCTTCCTTCCAGATTCCCCACGGCGGCTCTGGTGGTACCACTGGCTTTGCTGGGCACTCAGCATGTTAGGGATGTTCTGCATCCTCCTTGCTCATGACCACTACACTGTGGACGTGGTGGTGGCTTACTACATCACTACAAGACTTTTCTGGTGGTATCACACAATGGCCAACCAGCAAGTGAGTTTCTTCCACTCTTTGCTTCGTGCTTGCTGGTAGGTAGTGGTGTGTGAGGAGCTTCTGCAGGAGTAGGAGTGGACTCAAAAGTGCCTTGTGGAGCATCCCTCTCTTGTCCCCCATGCTGGGCTTGCAAGACAGAAAGAGGCATCATTGATTGAGTACAACCAGGCTGAGGGGCCTGGAGCAGCTCTGTGAGCAGCAAAGGCTGAGAGCCCTGGGGCTGAGAGCCCTGCAGAAGAGCAGCCCCAGAGAGCAGCTAAGCAATGCTCAGCAAGAGCTAAAGGAGCTGTGGGGGGCAAGAGGCTGGGTCCAGGCTCTTGTCAGTGGTGCCCAGGGCCAGTCCAAGGGGCAGAGGGCACAAAGTGGCAGCCAGGAGGTTCCATATGAGCAGGAATAGAAAGTTGTTTGGTGTGAGTGTGATGGAGGCCTGAAGCAGGCTGCCCAGAAAGGTTGTGGAGTCTCCTTCTCTGGAGAGCTTCCAACCCTCCCTGGGCATTGTGCTCCTGAGCAAGCTACTGTGGGTGCCCTGCTTTAGCAGAGATGTTGGACTGGATGATCCCCAGAGGTCCCTTCCAAGCCCACCATGCTGGGATGCTGTGTTTGATATCATTCTGTACCCAAACCTTGTAACTCTTGTCATAAAGCACCAGAGTGACCTCCACACTTGTGGTTTAGTCTGGGGCTGTGTGAGGTCATGGTGCCAAATGGTCCTGCCTCCAGTCTGGCAGCTACTGAAGTCAGGATGATCCTGAGTGCTGAGGAGGACTTGCTTCCCAGGAAGCCCTTTGCTTTCTTGTATGGAAAGACACCTGTTTTGCATAACGTGACTCATAAAGTGGCATGGTGTTGCTTCCCTAGGGTGCTGAGATGTTGGGAAATGCCAAGCCCTGAGCACACACGTCGGTGCTGCTCTGTCCTTCCTGGTGCTGCTTCGTGTGCAGAGGGCTGTGCCTGACCTTTGGATTCTCAGTAGAAGCCCACTGAGGGCTGAAGTGGGTCAATTTGCTGTGGGTGGAGGGGTGAGACACTTCCTGTGTCTCAGCTGTGGCTTCCTTATGGATGGAGAACCAAAAGGTTGGGTGAGGGCAGCTTGAGAGTGTGTGGAGGGCAGGGTTTGTTACCTCCTCCAGTTGGGTTGAGCCATGCCTTGCGCATTGCTCTGTAGACACCCACTAGACTCCAGTGTGACTCTTGAGCTGCACGTAATTTCAGAGGTGCTTCTGGAAACAACTGTGCTTTGGACTGGGTTATTTTTCATTCCCAAAGAAGGAGAAACTGAGATTTTTGGCCATTCATTCTTCTGTGGGACTGTTGACCAGCAGAGGTCTTGGAAACAAGGGCAAGCTTCACTTGGAAGCATCATCTGCTGCGCGCAGGGAGCTTGTGGAAAAGTAGCTTGGCTTCTCGTGATCCTTGTTCATGCAGACCTGTTTAGGAGGTGTTTCTAGGGTTCTGGAAGCATCTCCAAGCGTGATCCACTGGTTGGACTTGATGATCCTAGGGGTCTTTCCCAAGGTGAAGGATTATGTGGGTGGGCAGCAAGTGGCGTGCTGTGAACGAGTGCTGGTGAGCCGTGCGCTGCCTTCTGACCCTCCTCTTGTTCTGCTTCTCTTTGCCTAGGTGCTAAAAGAAGCTTCCCAAACTAACCTCCTGGCAAGGGTCTGGTGGTACAAGCCCTTCCAGTACTTTGAAAAGAATGTGCAAGGCATTGTACCTCGCTCCTACCACTGGCCCTTTCCCTGGCCAGTGCTGCAGCGGGGCCGGCAGGTGAAGTACAGCCGGCTGGTGACCGCCACGTAATGAGGACGGATGGGCGGGCGGGCGGACGGCACGAGCACAGCGGGGAGGACCTGTCCCAGGCGCTCACAACTCCCTCCCAGAAGATGCCATATGAGAAATCAACTGCTCCCTCAACCCCTTTCTTTTACCACTTCCCTTTGACTCGACCTATTGAGTTACCTGGTGAGCACTGTGATCTTTCTTTTTCTCTCCAAAGGATCTGCGTTGGCCAACAATAAAAGAGAAACTGAACTTTCCTGGTGCACTGTTAGGACCTTTCTTGTCGGGAGAGCTGGGATTTGCATTCCCCCATCTGCCACCTTCCTTTCTATCTGATGCGACAGCCTCGACAAAAGCTTTTATACCATATCGGTTCTGGTCTTTCCAGTCAATGTCTGGGAAATAAAGCATCTTATTTTCTTGGGAAAACATAACTTTTCATATCTGTTGCCCCAAAGATTGGGCTGTAAGCCATTTTCTAGCCAATGACTCTTAACGAAGGTTTCTTAACCAAACTAAACCTGCCTTGGGTCAAAAGGAGAAATCTTTCTACCTGTCGCGCCAGGCCTGCCGCCAGAGGTGAGAGACACAGGGAGGGTTGGGAGAGCTTTGGCTCTGTAGAAGCTGCCGTGACTGTGTCAAGAAGTGCAAGAGCCACAACAGAAAAATACAAGGAAAAGAAAAAAGAGGGGGGAAAAAAAGGAAAAAAAAAGAAAAAGAGAGGGAAAAAGAGAGAAGAAAGAGAGAAAAAAGAAGAGGGAAAAAAGAGAAGAAAAGAGGAAAAAAAATTAAAAGAGGGAAAAAGAAAAAAGAGATAGGAAAAGAGAGGGAAGAAAGAGAAAAAAGATGAAAAGAGAGGAAAAAGGAAAAAAGAGAGGAAGAAAGGGAAAAAGAAGAAAAAGGAAAAAAGAGAAGAGGAAAAATGATTGAAAGGAAAAAAGGAAAAAAAAAAGGATAAAAAATGATAAAGAGAAAAAAAAGATTTTTAAAAGTAAAAGAAATTTTAAAATATATTATAAAAAAAGAGAGATTAAACTATTGTAAAGTGATTTTCTAAGTATTTCCTAACTTTATTTTTCAAACTGTGTATGAAAAGACAATTTAAAAATGAAAAGCAGAGGAGATTTTTACTTGCCAGAGGACAGCAAGAGGCAACCTGTAGAGAGGCTGCTTCCAGGGAGGGAGAGGGAGAGCATTATCCATGTTCCTAGTGCCTTTCTTGTCTCGAGTGTAGGGTCAGTAGGCAGTCTTCAGTGTTTTTTATTTCAAAGAGAAGTATTCCACAGAGCAGAATTCTATATATATACTGTATAATGACTTTATTTTATTTGGAGGGGATTTGGGGGGGTTGGGGTTTGCATTTCTAGCTAAATTTAACTGGAAATTTGCTTTAGCACCTCCGAGCCACCACCCGTAGGGAAAAACAAACAGCCTCAACTCTCCCAGCCTGTCCCTCTCCGCAGCAGAGGTGCTCCCAAGCCCTCTGATGGTCTTTGTGGACAGCAGCTCCATGCCTCTCTTTGTGGGAAGGACTCCAGATCTGGCCATGAACAAATAAGAAAAACAAATGCAAAGGGCCTTATGAGGACAGGCTGAGAGCCCTGGGGCTGTTCAGTCTGGAGAGAAGAAGGCCAAGAGGGGACCTGATCAACGTCTATAACTATCTGAAGGCTGGGGGTCAGAAAGGAAGGGATAGGGACAGCCTCTGCTCACTTGTGCCCTGGCACAGGACAAGGGCAAGGGACATATACTACAGCACAGGAAGCTCCACTTTAACATGAGGAAGAACTTCTTGACTGTAAAGATCACAGAGTCCTGGCACAGGCTGCCCAAAGAGGTTGTGGAGTCTCTGGAGACTTTCCAGCCCAGTCTGGTTGTATTCCTGTGCCACCTGAGCTAGATTTTATGGTCCTGCTCTGGCAGGGGCATGGACTCGATGATCTCTGGAGGTCCTTTCCAACCTCTAATAGCCTGTGATCCTGTGGCCTGACCTGTGGCTTGACTCACACTGTGGGTGAGTCAAGCCCAAAGGCACCGCTTGGGTCGTCTGCTGGGTGGCTGCATTTCCCAAAGCCAAACAGCCATGCTTTTTGTACTAATCTTCCCACTGATCACCGAGTGAATGACCCAGGGGGTTGCCTTTTTGTTGTCCCCTCCATCCCACCTTGTTGCCAAACAACAGAGAGGAGCCGATTTCCTGAAAATCCTCCTGCAGAAGCTGCCTGGAGGAGGGGTTCTTTAGTTCCACCCCTCCCATCCCTGCTGGGGGAAAGGATTCCATCCTTAGACTTGCTCAAGGTGCAGAGCAAGAAAAGGTTTGGGGGTGGGTTTTTTGTTGGTTTAGGGGTTGTTTTGGTTTGTTTAAATAAGAAAGAGATAACTAAAGTCTCTCTCTCTATATATATAAATATATATATGTCCATTCTGTATTTCCCGTGAAGCAGAGTTCTCTTCTGTAGGGTTTATTTTTTCCCTTTGGTGTACTCACGAGGTGATCTTTGTATTGTAAACCAAGAAGGGCGAAGGAGAAAACAAAAAAATAAAAGAGGCTTTTGACAAATGGAAGTTTCCTTCATCTTCTTCATCTTCAGTCTCCATGGAAAGCTGGCTCGACTCTTTGGTTTTGCTTCCCAAGCCCTGCCTCTTCTGTCCCGTCTCAGTTGCACTCGTAGGCCATCCAACTCGGACTGTATGGAAACTGTGTTGGTCTGGAATTTGCTGTTTGGGGCAAAACAGTGCCTTATCTGAACTAAATGCTATGCAAACAGATTCTGGTGGTGTGGGAGAGGGTGGGAGAAGCCTTCCTGGGAGCCATCACCAGGGCTTGAAAAATCTACCCCCCCAAAAAACCTGCTGGGATGCGGCACGTTGCAGGGCCAGCCACCCATCAGCCCAGTCCCTGTGTCTGAAATGCCAAAAAAGACCCACCCCAGCCAAACAAAAAGTGACATTTGTCTGAGTTTGGGGCACTGAAAGTGGGAGTTATTCAGTTTATTTTGTTGTTTTTTGGGGGGAGGGGGGTGGTTTATCTCTAGTTCCCTGCCCTGTTCCACAGCCGTGGCCAGTCCTTCCCTGGAGAATGGATGGGGTGCAACACCCATATCCTGCCTAACTTGTGCTGCTTTGCCTGGCTGTTGCTTGGGGTGCTGCCCATGACTGACTCAGTCCTTACCATTTCTCTGCCTCCTTGGCCAGAAGGGCATTTCCTAACACCCCAAACCCCTTTGACAGCAGGACTTGCAGAGCTGCCTGCGAGTTGCAGAGGTCAGCTCTGCCTGCTCAGCCTTCACTCACCTGGTTAGCTGTGCAGCTGGGTGAGCGGCAGTGGATTCCTAACAAAGGCAGAGCCACCCCAGATGTTGCTCTAGAGAATTTCCGCTCCCAGACATCAAGGCAGGAGTAGATTTTTCAAGGCCTGGCCTCACACACATCCGAAGCATTGCCATGAGTAAATGTATGGATAAATGCACATGCTATTAAATGGAATCTGCTGAATCCTGCACTCCAGTGTCTGACTTACTGCATGCACCTTGCTGCACCTGCTCTGCTTCCCTCCCCGGCAGAGCCCTGCTTTGGGGCAAGCGCACTGCTTCTGGGCAAGAGTCTGGGCTGGGAGAGCATTGAGCTCTGGATGCTGCCTAGTCTGGAGGAGGGGGCCAGTGGCATAGATTGGGACTGGATGATGCACAAATTGCATTGGGTTGGAAGGGAACCTCGAAGGGCATCGTGGACAATGCCTCTGCACTCACCAGGGACACTTCCAGCTAGAGCAGGCTGCACAGGGACACTTCAGTGTCTCCAGAGATGGCCTCAAGCACAACCCTGGGTAGCCTGTGCCAGTTTCTCCCCACCCTCACTGGGCACAACTCCCTCCTGATGTCCAACCTACATCTGCCCTGCTCCACTTCCCTCCCCAGCCTGCCTGCAGGTCCCCTCAGATACTGAAATGCAGCTCTGTGGTCTGCCTGGAGCCTTCTTTTCTCCAGACTGAACAGCCCAAACTCCCCCAGCCTGTCCTCAGAGCAGAGCTCTTCCAGCCCCCCCAGCATTGCCGTGGCCTCCTCTGGTCCTGCTCCAAAAGGTCCTTGTCTGTGCTGAAGACTCTCCTATACAGCCAAACTGGGGGCTCCAAGCCTCAACAGCCCCAACTCTCCCAGCCTGTCTCATAGCAAAGGTTCTCCACCCCTCTGACATCTTTGTGGCCTCCTCTAGACCCTCTCCATCAGGTCCAAGTCCTTCCTGTGTTGTTGGCTCCATATCTGGACACAGCAGTGCAGGGGAGGTCTGCCCAGAGCAGAGGGGCAGGATCCCCTCTCTCCATCTCTGCCCACGCTGCTTTGGATGCAGCCCAGGCTGACACTGCCCTTCTGGGCTGCCAGTGCCCATTGCTGGCTCCTGCCCAGCTTCTCCCCCACCAGCACCCCCAAGGCCTTCTTTGCAGGGCTGCTCACCATCTCCTCACCCCCCAGCCTGGATTGATACCAAAGCTTGCCCAGACCTAGGTGCAGGACCTTGCCCTTGGCCTTCCTGCACCTCCTGAGGCTGTCCTCAGCCCAGCTCTGCAGCCTGTCCAGGTCCCTCTGGATGCCATCCCCTCCTTCAGTCCTACCAACCACACCACTCAGCCTGCTGTCACCTGCAGAGCTGCTGAGGGTGCCTCAGTCTCCCTGTCTGTGTCACTGCTGAAGGTATTGAAGAGCAGTGGTCCCAGTACAGACCCTTGAGGGACAGCTCTTGTCACCTGTCTCCACATGGACGTGGTGCTGTTGGGCCGCAGCTGAAATGCCATTCACCAGGCAGGTTGCCATCAAGGTTTCAATTATATTCTAAACCTGTTTTGGAAACCAAACTCTGAACCTCTGTGTGACAGAGTGATTTGTCCATTCTCCCAGTGCTTGTATTTAGCTCTCAATCTCATCACCTCCCCAGCCTGGACTGATACTGGGGGTTGCCATGACCTTGGTACAGTACCTTGCCCTTAGCCTCATTGAACTTCCCGAGTCTGATGTCTCCAGAGGTCACTTCCAAGTCCCACGATTCTGTGGTTCTGTGACAAAGCTGCTGTGCTTCAGTGTTAGCTCCAAATTTTGGTGTTTTTACTGCCTCTTTCTCCTTCCTTATGAGTCTCTGCTGGGCATCAGCAGCTTTTGAAGCTGGCTGATGGCTGCAAGGTTGCAATGATGGGTGCCTGGAGCATGCCTGCTGATTGCTTAGCTTTGTGCTAATGACTGAGAAGCCAATTCTCCCATCCAGATGCACTTCAGCTGCCTTCCTCCAACCCACCCAGCTGTGGTACATCTACAGTGATTCCTCACAACTTTGCCTTCTGGAGAAGCATAGCCAAGGAGTGCTGATGGTGGTGCTCTCCTGGAGACTTTGAGTACCCACTCTTGCTTCTTGGACTTTGTATGTTTGAGGTGAAATTCTTGAACAGCTTCCAGGGCCATCTGTGTTCCAAATTTGAGGCTGAACCACCAGGTCCACCATCCCCTGCCCTGGGGCACTGGTGCAGGGGTGCTTTCTGTGCATTTGCCCTGGATAGGGAAGCATCTGGACATGTGGACCTTTACCATCAATGGCCATCAACGAGGCGAGCACAGCAAACTTGTGCCAGTGAGGGGCAAGCAGTCAATAAAAGAGCTGAGACTGGTGGTGTGCTGTCTTGGGCAAAGCAGCTGGAGCTCTTCTCGTGCTATGCCAGTCAGATCATCTGCTCTCGAGCTGTAACTGAACATGGAATTGTTCCACGTCAGGCTGTCTGTAGGAGGACAGGCTGGAGCCCGGTTTGTGTGTGGAGGAGTAATCTGAACGCATTGCCCAGCTCAGGCTGCAGGAGGCTGATGTTTGAAAGAGGCATTTCCACCAGAAAAGGCTGGAAAAGTCCAGCTTAAGGTGGAGAAGTCCTGTCCAGAGAGGAGCCAAGATGGAGCCAAGAGAGGCTTGACTTTGGTGTCACCCAGATCCGTCTCAATTTAACTTTTAGTCCTTCCAGGTGGGGAAGGTTTTTGGACCCTTCAAATCCAGGGGCAGGTTCCCACACAAAGTCAAGCCATGAGGAGTTCCTATTTTGGCAACTTTTCCCATCCAGTTCAGCAATAGTGGCAGGAAGCATTTGCCAGAAGGATTTATGACTTCGGTTTTGTTTTTCTGTTTGATAAGGACTTTCCCTAAACCCAAACTGAGATGGCTCCTGTGTGCCACGCAGCATGGTGTCCTCAGGCATCGCCTCTGGAATCTGGCAACAGTGCACATCTGCCCTGCAGGTAATGAGCCTGATGTGTACTGCTGGTGTGGCTCTGCTGTTAGGTAGCCAGGTGCGCTGCAGGCTTGGCAGGCTGTGCTGGCGAGCACCAGAAGTTTGGGCGTGACACCTGCAGCACATTCACTCTGGATCCAGGTGGCTGGATGTTCAGGGCCGAAAAGTGGTGGGGAATGGAGCTAAACCCAGCTGGTGGCTGGTCACAGGTGGTGCTCCCCAGGGCTCGGTGCTGGGGCCAATGCTCTTTAACATCTTGATCAATCACCTGAGTGAGGAGATCCAGGCACCCTCAGTAAGTTTGTAGATGACACTGGGTGGCAGTGTTGATCTGCCGGAGAGTAGGGAGGTTCTGCAGAGTGTTCTGGCCTGGCTGTATCCATGGGCTGAAGCCACTGGGATGAGGCTCATCGAGGCCAAACTCTGGGTCCTGCACTTGGTCACAACAACCCCAGGAAGGCTCCAGGCTTGGGGCAGAGTGGCTGGAAACTGCCCAGCAGAAAAGGACCTGGGGGTGCTGGTTGGCAGCAGCTGGAGATGAGCCAGGATGTGCCCAAGTGGGCAAGAAGGGCACCAGCAGCCTGGCCTGGATCAGCAACGGTTTGGCCAGCAGGAGCAGGGCAGGGATTGTGCCCCTATGCTGGGCACTGCTGAGGGTGCCAGGTTCAGCTTTGGGTGCTTCACTCCAAGGAGGACATTTGGGGTTCATTTTGCAGGCCATGCTCTATAAGCGTGTGCCTCTGGCAAGTTGCCGAGCGCCCAGCACCCTTTGCCTTGATCCTGCCGTGAGCCTGCTGTTCTTAACACTTACACCATGAGTCCATTTCCCACACTGGCTGTTCTGCCTCGAGTGCCTTTACACCGCACGGAGCTGGCAACTTGCTTCCCCCACAAGCAGCAGATGCTGCCCCTGCCCATCCCTCTGGAACCCAGACAAGGGACTGAAAGGGCTTGCCCTGTGCTGGGAAGCAGCTACCTGCCCAAGCTTAGCCGAGCCCGAGTCCGTTTGGCTCTAGCTGAGTCTAGCAACAGCCTAGCAACGAGCTGCGACATGGGGGCCAGCACGAGGGCTGACTCCTCTGCTACACAGCACCTGTGAGGAACGAACTCGCTCTAAAGTATTAGTATGAAAGGTTTATTATAGAGCACATAACAAAATGGCTAGAGGCACACAGTAGCAACAGGTGGTAATGCTTACATAGGGTAAGCACTGGAGAACCTTGCATTAGCTCAACACGTATGCATCGATAGTCTTTTGCATTTCCTAAGCACTACCCCTAAGGTCCCCTACCCCCCACCCCTTTGTCCTTCCCATCAAAACAACAGCTGCTCTTCTTTACCTAGTGACAGGACTGGGGGGAACAGAGCAAAGCTGGAGGTGGGGAGAGTCAGCCTGGATGTGAGGAGGGAGGTGTTCAGCATGAGCATGGTGAGAGCCTGGAATGGGTTGAGGCCCCATGCCTGGAGGTGTTTAAGGATGCTGTGGGCATCCTGATCTAGGGTAGGGTGTCCCTGCCCGTGGCAGGGGCGTTGGAACTGGATGATCCTCGTGGTCCCTTCCAACCCTGACTGATTCTATAATTCTATTCTGCAAGATGAATTTGTCCCTCTTGTCATCATCCTTTGAACATCAATCAGAGGGGCCTCCTGGATCCTCCTAACACTGCAGCACCATTATCTTTGGTCATGGACATGCTTGGCAACTCTGAACGCCACCCTTGGTACTCCTAACACCACCCCCGGCAACTCCTAACACCACCTCTGCTACTCCTAACACTCCCCCCCGACCCCCCCGCCCCGTTACTCCTAATGCCTTACTGTGCAAAAGGCAGATCTCCAGACAGCACACACTTGATCAGACTGCTCCAGCCCCTAAACATGCCCCCTTCTTGGCCCAGGTGGCTGACCGCTCCAAGGATTTCCCCGAGAGCCAGGGAGGACTTGCCTTGTGTCTGCGGATCTGCTCAGGCAGCCGTGCTCAATCTGAGCTATGCAAGCAGCAAGCCACTGTTGACAGAAGAAAAACCAAGAAGTGCTTTTAAAGAGCCTTACAGATTGTGACATCTTCACAGACACATTGTGAGGCTGGCTGTGGCAAACCATAAAAGAATCAAACTTTGCAGAGATGTTTGTTTATAGTAATCACCTGATAATACGCAAACCTGATGTGATGGTTTGGGTTTTCCCTGCCCCCCCCTCCCCCCACTTTGGAAATCACCCAGGCTAGACTCAGCAGCTCTGGAAATTGAATGCAGCTTTATAGTTACAGCTTAGCACAAGAGGCAAGCAGGCATTTACAACAGATACAGAAATACACAGGAATATACAAGTTAAAAAGTAATACAGAAACACAACAGCCCTCCCAGAAACCAGAGTCCCCAGGAGGGGCTCCCAACCACCCTTCCACCCTCCTCCCACCCCTCTACCTTACCCTAGGCTTTGCCTTATACTTCAAGGTAGCTTGGAAGGTCGGCCAGGGGCGTTAGGAAGCAGAGGTTAGGTTAGAGAGGTTCAGCCCAAAGCCCAGAGAGAGACTCCTTTATCTATGTTTGTGTTCTTGTTCTTATCCATCTCAGCAAGCCTATGAGCAGCAGACATCAGCATTGCTTCCTTTTCACAGCCTGTAATCTAATTCTTCTCATCTAAATACTCTAGCTAGGCTCAAACTAGCACAGCTAAACCATGGCTACTGCAGAAGTGTCTACAGTTACTTATTGGAGATCTGTGACATGTAATCTTGTAAAGGCTCAGGCCTGCAGTGACTAAGGAAAGCAGGGAGGAGAGAGAGGAGAAGCAGAGCTATCCTGACATCAGCAATAAAGAAGGGTCTGCTGACCAGAGACAAAAAAGCCCCTAGGAGGAAGCCTGTGTGGGGTGTTCAACGCAGATAACCACTCCAGACCACCAGGGCGGGCTGGAATTAGGGTGAAGAATGGGAAAATAGCTCTGGTAATGAACTCCAAGAAAGCACTGAAATAACCCTACTTCTTAGTATGAACATGCCTGCTCTCGTGACAAACTGTGGCTTCTGCCAGCGCCCCAGGCTGAGAACGGTACGGTTAAAACATCCTCTGGGGACTACAAGGCTGTCATTCTACCCATCACTCTGCTCTCTCTTTCTGAACTCAGGGCAAGGCCAGCTCGCTCTCCTCTCCTCCCCCTCCTGCCCTGTGTCCAGTGGGAGCCACTTTATTGGACAAACATGTAAGGAGCAGGCCTGTTTTGGGGCCTCCAGAGGTTTGTGTTTGGGCCTACGGATGACAGAGGCATTGAGAAGGGAGGACTGGAGCACTGGGGAGTACAGATTTAGTTTTGGGCTGGGGGGAAATTCAAGGGGGTTGGCCACGGCTGCTCTATCTGCTTCTGTCACTTCTTGTCTGTATCTCTCCAAATAGAATTCTGTGGTTTTCTTCTCCGATTGGAGAGCTTCGTTTCTGTTGGCTCTTTAAAAGCCATGACAGCCAGCACAGGCTGCGCAGGACTGATGGAGCCATCCTGCCTGCACCCAGCCCTGTAGTTAAACATACCTGCTGCAGAACTCTGCAGGCACTTTGGGGTGCAGTTTGCAGGTCACCATCACCACATGGAAGGCCACCGCGTGCCTGGGACTGTATTTTAACTCGTTTCTGCTTCTACTTAATACTTTTGGATCACAAATACTGAGCCTGTGACCAGTGAACAGATGAACTTTCCCTTCTGAAGTTGGCGAACACTCAACCTTTAAGTGGCAATTTGTTCTGCAAGACCCTCTCCAGTTGTTTACACTTTCTAAACCCTCTCCTAAAACCATCAAAATCCATCTGCTCCTGCACATCTGATGCAGAGATTGCAGAACCTCTCTGACAGAATCCTGTCGGCTACTTGTAAAGAGTTTGGGGAGAATTTTTCTTTGTATATTTAATAAACTATTTAATAATGTTTATATCGACCTCATTACAATTCATAGAGTCATAGAATCAGCCAGGTTGGAAGAGACCTCCAAGCTCATCCAGCCCAACCTAGCACCCAGCCCTGCCCAAGCAACCAGACCATGGCACTAAGTGCCCCAGCCAGGCTTGGCTTCAACACCTCCATGGACGGCAACTCCACCACCTCCCTGGGCAGCCCATTCCAATGCCAATCACTCTCTCTGTGAAGAACAACTTCCTCCTCACATCCAGCCTAGATCTGCTCTGGCACAGCTTGAGGCTGTGTCCCCTTCTTCTGTTGCTGGGTGCCTGGCAGAAGAGCCCAACCCCACCTGGCTACAGCCTCCCTTCAGGGAGCTGCAGACAGCAATGAGCTCTGCCCTGAGCCTCCTCTTCTGCAGGCTGCACACCCCCAGCTCCCTCAGCCTCTCCTCACAGTGCTGTGCTCCAGGCCTCTCCCCAGCCTTGCTGCCCTTCTCTCAACACCTTCCAGCACCTCAACATCTCTCTGGAATTGAGGAGCCCAGAACTGGACATAGCACTCAAGATGTGGCCTGAGCAGTGCTGAGCACAGGGGCAGAAGAACCTCCCTTGTCCTGCTGGCCACACTGCTCCTGAGCCAGCCCAGGATGCCATTGGCTCTGCTGCCCACCTGGGCACACTGCTGCCTCATCTTCAGCTCCTCTCTCCCAGCATCCCCAGCTCCCTCTCTGCCTGGCTGCTCTCAGCCACTCTGTCCCCAGCCTGTAGCAGTCAGATTCAGACCCCTCCTTAACAAGGTCTCTTCCAAGCAAATCTATTCCATGATCCTGCAGCCTTGTGAGAGGAAATGGCCACATCTCTAGCAAGGTCTAAGGAGCAGACTGGTCAGGCAACACCTTGAGTCCTGTGTCCAGTTTTGGGCTCCTCAAGTGAAAAGAGATGTTGAGGTGCTGGAAGGTGTCCAGAGAAGGACAACAAGGCTGGTGAAGGGCCTGGAACATTAACCCTATGAGGAGAGGCTCAGGGAGCTGGGGTTGTTTAGCCTGGAGAAGAGGAGGCTCAGGGCAGACCTCATTGTTGTCTACAACTACCTGAAGGGAGGCTGTAGCCAGGTGGGGGTTGGTCTCTTCTCCCAGACAACCAGCAACAGAACAAGGGAACACAGTCTCAAGTTGTGCCGGGGGAAGTATAGGCTGGATGTAAGGAGGAAATTCTTCACAGAGAGAGTGATTGGCATTGGAATGGGCTGCCCAGGGAGGTGGTGGAGTCACCATCCCTGGAGGTGTTCAAGAAAAGCCTGGCTGAGGCACTTAGTGCCATGGTCTGGTTGACTGGATAGGGCTGGGTCTCTTCCAACCTGGTTGATTCTATCTATCTATCTATCTATCCATCTATCTATCCATCCATCCATCCCAGCCTGACTGCAGATAGATTTCAGCCACTCAGCCCTTCTGGTTACTATTCCTGGCAAAAGGTTGGATGCAGGAACAGGTAGACACTGAGTCTCTTTTTTCATCTTCTGTCCAATTTTTGCCCAGAAAATGCCAGCAGGGGATAGCTTGGAAAGGATCTGCCTGATTCTACATTGTTCTTTTTCAGTCTGCAGGCTGAAGGGATGGGAAATTTTTCCCAGTAATATGGCAGAGGTCTTTTGCTTTGCCCATGCTGCTTGGCTCTTCCTCATGTCAGAGGCTGCTGCTGTGCATGTTTGAGTAAAACAGCAACCCAGGGGCCAGCAGTGACAAAGTGGCTGCTTTGGGTACACATAGAGGTGGTGTAGTCACCAAGGGTTTTGTTTGCCAACAAGTGTGACCTTGGGGTAGGGGGTTGGAGAAGGGGGAAAGTGAGAATGGATTAGCTTGGAGGAATGGCCAGGAGATGATGGTCTGAAAGCACAAGTGGCTGCATAAGGGCTTCCTCTGATGTCTCCTGAAGGCCTACACAATCTCGGGGTGCATTCAGAAATGTGGCTAGCAAGTCAAGGGAAGTTCTCCCTCCCCTCTGCTCTGCCCCAGTCAGGACACAGATGGAGTCCTGGGTCCAGTTCTGTGCTCCTCAGTTGCAGAGAGACAGGGAACTGC
>WAAF01000031.1:0-13144 GCA_013400475.1 Tricholaema leucomelas
AACCCTGACTGATTCTATGATTCTAAGTATATTACTTTGGATAGAACTTGTTGTTGTTGTTCAGAATAAAGGAGGCAGTCAAAACATCTTTAACAGAATGTATACAGATATGAACTACAACTCATTGCATTAAAATCTGTTACTTATTTCATTCTTGATCTATTTCCTTGTCTTTTAAAATTACTTTGGCAAAATTAGGTGTCTGTACAGTTGCTAAACAGTAAAATATGTTGGTCAGACTTGTTTTCCACCTAGAGTACAGCACAGACACTCTGTACAGGTCCCTGAAAATGCTTTCTGAAAAACTAAAAAATATTCATAACAATTAGTTCCTTTTTTTTGGGGGGGGGAGAGGGGGGCAACTATAGAATAAATAAGGAGCAAGGAGAAAAAAATTTCTGACAAGTATGAGAAAGATTCATCAATACTTCATGGCAAAACACCTGCAGAATTTCTGAGACTGAGACTCAGCCTGAGACTGAAACTACTCTGCCCTGGTGAGGCTGCATCAGAAGTACTGTGTCCAGTTCTGAGCCTCCCAGTTCAAGATGGGCATAGAAATGATTGAGAGAGTCCAGCACAGAGACACAAAGATGACAGAGTGGAACATCTCTGCTACAAAGAGAGCCTGAGGGAGCTGTGTCTGTGCTGCTTGGAAGAGACTGAGAGGAGACCTCATCAATGTTTATAAATATGTAAAGGTGAGTGCCAGGAGGCTGGAGCCAGGCTCTGCTGGGTGATATCTGATGATAGAACACAGGGCAGTGATGGAAGTTGGGGCATAGGAAGCATTATTCAAACACGAGGAGGAATGTTTTCCTTGTCAGGGTGACAGAAGCCTGGAACAGTCTGTCCAGGGGGGTTGTCTGGAGACATTCAAAACCTGCCTGGATGTGTTCCTCTGTTATCTGGTCTGGGTGATCCTGCTCTGGTGGAGGGAGTAGGACTGGATGAGTTTTGGAGGTCCCTTCCAGCCCCTGACATTCTGTGGTATCACAAAGTAGATTCAATAAATCTTCCACTTGCATAGACATTTTACATTGAAACAAGTATTTTTTTTCTCAGTTTTCTAAGAATTAACACATGATATTTAAGGTTTTAGACAAGAAGATACTGACAGCTTAAGAATATATCACAGGATGAAGGCAGCTTCCATGAGTCTTTTTCTTGCACTGAAAACATCTCAAATGTAGTTCTTGCTTCTATCAGTCTGTATCCTACCTGCCACTGTAGAAGGATAAAAACATAGAGGTAAAATGATTTCAAACAAACAAACAAAAATTTACACTTGAGAGACATTTAAAAAACCTCACAATAATGGAGCCTGGAAAACACAAACAAATTAAGTTAGCAATGGCCCCACAGAGGGACCTGGCCAGGCTGGATGGGTGGGCAGAGGCTAATGGGATGAAATTTAATAAGGCCAAGTGCAGGGTTCTGCACTTTGGCCACAGCAACCCCAAGCAACGCTACAGGCTAGGGACAGAGTGGCTGGAGAGCAGCCAGGAAGAAAGGGACCTGGGGGTACTGGTGGATAGTAGCTGAAGATGAGCCAGCAGTGTGCCCAGGTGGCCAAGAGGGCCAATGGCATCCTGGGCTGTATCAGGAACAGTGTGGCCAGTAGGATGAGGGAGGTTATTCTTCCTCTGTACGCAGCACTGGTCAGGCCACACCTTGAGTGCTGTGTCCAGTTCTGGGCTCCTCAANATGGGCTGCCCAGGGAGGTGGTGGAGTCACCGTCCCTGGGGGTGTTCAAGCAAAGCCTGGATGAGGCACTTAGTGCCATGGTTTAGTTAACTGGATAGGGCTGGGTGCTAGGTTGGACTGGATGATCTTGTAGGTCTCTTCCAACCTGGTTGATTCTATTCTATTCTATTCTATTCTATTCTATTCTATTCTATTCTATTCTATTCTATTCTATTCTGTTCTATTCTATACTATTCTGTTCTGTTCTATCTGCAGCCATATCTGCATATTGTCTGTGTTCAACACCCACTGGTAAGTCTTGATGTTACAGACAGCATAACCAAGATCTCTTAGGGCAGTGCTTTGTGTTTTGTGAAGGACTCTTCAAATAATTGTGAGCCCACTCAAACATTGTGGCTATCATGTTTGCTTTCTTTCTAGAAGACTGACAGAGGGAGATGATCCTGATATAAGGGAACCAAAAATGACTCACAGAAAATAGACAGAACAAGAAAACAAATAAATATACAGAGAAAAGAGAGAGCAAAGACAATTCAAGTGGGAAACAGGAGGAAGGAGCTGCTTTTGCTATCCCTGGGGTGTACCTCACATGTTATAAGCCCAGGATTATTTTTATTTTTGGCTAAAAGGCCCTCACATACTTTTAGCTATAAAGTTTACTATGCTGTTTCTGTGGTGCATACGTTTTCAGTGCTTACCATCTCAACTGCTCTAAAATACAAGCCATACAATTGCAGCTCTTCCCTTCATTTGCCAAAGCTTTATGCACATGTGAGCAGTGGGTCCATACACCTGGTCACTTTGCCACTTGATTTGGAAACTGTTTTTCTTTTTATTTAAGAAGCTGAAGTGACAAAATGTTCTAAGTATGTTCCTGAGCTACCTACCTAGAGATAGAGTCATAGAATCATAGAATCATAGAATCACAGAATGGTTTAGGTTGGAAGGGACCTCAAGGATCATCCAGATCCAACCCCCTGCCATAGGCAGGGACACCTCCCACTAGAGCAGGCTGCTCAAGGCCTCACCCAGCCTGGCCTTAAACGCCTCCAGGGAGGAAGCATCCACAACCTCCCTGGGCAACCTGTGCCAGTGTCTTACCACCCTCACTGTAAAGAACTTCCTCCTAACATCCAGTCTAAATCTCCCCTCTTCCAGTTCACACTCACTCCCCCTCATTCTGACATTACTAGACCTTGTCAATAGTCCCTCCCCAGCCTTCCTGTAGGCTCCCTTCAGATACTGGAAAGCCACTCTAAGGTCTCCTCGAAGCCTTCTCTTCTCCAGGCTGCAGAGCCCCAACTCTCTCAGCCTGTCCTCATAGCAGAGTGCTGCAGCCCTCTGACCATCTTCGTGGCTCTCCTCTGGACCCGCTCCAGCAGTTCCATGTCCTTCTTGTGTTGGGGGCTCCAGGACTGCACACAGAGAGCTGCAGCAGCTCTGCTATGAGGACTGACTGAGAGCACTGGGGGTCTGTGGCCTGGATAAAGCTTCAAGGAGACCTTGAAATGGCCTTGTAGTATCTGAAGGGGAGGGACTATTGACAAGGTCTTGTAATGACAGGATGAGGAGGAATGGGTTTAAAGTGGCAGAGAGGAGATTCAAACTGGATGTTAGGAAGCAGTTCTTTCCAGTGAGGGTGGTGGGACACTGGCACAGGTTGTCCAGGGAGGTTGTGGATATGCCCTCTCTGTAGGCATTCAAGGCCAGGTTGGATGAAGCCTTGGAAAGTGTCCCTGCCTATGGCAGGGTGTTGGAACTGTGTGACCCTTCCAACCTAAACCATTCTATGACTCTATGATTTTATAATCTAAGATATAATTTACCTGGCAAATAACAGAAAGTTGTCTGCTCAAAGCTACCAGTGATGTATGTGAGGACTTTTTTCATCCATGCATTATCAGACATGTATTAAGATTGCCAGTCTTGAGAAAGTTCTTTCTCATAGCTGAGCTGGAAACACAGTGAACAGTCTGGGTATTGAACTGCTCGTGTGCCACTTTGTACTGCACAAGAGAATGCATCTTGTTGCTGCTAGAAAAGTGAAGGTCGAGAGTGTCTTGCATTAAAACTAGGAGCCAGTGAGTTTCGTGGTGGTTTGCATATCACACCATAGTTTTGGACTTTTTCAGACAGACACACTTCCTGCACAAAAGAGGAAAAGAACAAAAAAGGAATTTTGTATAATACAATCATCTGAATCATTCTCCTTCCTGTAGCTTTCAAACTACCCTAGGCCAGAAAAGCATAATCTCATAACTAGACAAGCACGAAGATCACTCCCCAAAGGCACATTGCAGGTTACTGTTTGGTTTTTTTTAAGAGTTATGTGGCCATTTGACCTAGATTTCTAGCTCAGACATAAAACATTGGGAACAGAGAAACTTAGAAGAGGGAGAGCATTGGAGTCTCTGAGTAGAAAGCTGAGCATTCCAGGAATAAGGATAAGTTAATATAATTTCATTGGAGCACCACAATGTTTATGTCTGGATGCACAGCCTGGATCGTCCCCTTTGATGCTGCTGCTGTGCTTGCTGCAATCTTCCCCCACCGCTGTTTTGACTGCTGCTTTGCTGCTGCTTGACCCTATCCCCATCTTAGAGTCATAGAACCAATCAGGTTGGAAAATGCCTCCAAGATCATCCAGTCCAACCTAGCACTCAGCCTTGGACAATCAACAAGACCATGGCACTAAGTGCCTCATCCAGGCTTTTCTTCAACACCTCCAGGGATGGCGACTCCACCACCTCCCTGGGCAGCCCATTCCAATGCCAATGGTGTTTGAGGCCAAGCTGGATGAGGCTGTGGGCAGCCTGATCTAGGATAGGGTGTCCCTGCCCATGGCAAGGGGGTTGGAACTAGATGATCCTTGTGGTCCCTTCCAACCCTGATTGATTCTATGATAAGTTTATATGTAAAACCTGTTAAAAAAAATAATGCTTTCAAACAACACAATGAAGTAGGAGAAAGAAATAAAGAAAGAATAGTTGAACACATTTCAGAGTTTGTCCACCTATTTTAGCTCAAAATCAAGGTACAACACAAAAGAAAAGAATCATTATGGACTGTCATTAGATCACCAATCAACTAACCACAAATATAAGCCTGGCAAATCATAGAATCATAGAACAGTTTGGGCTCGAAGGGACCTCCAAAGGTCATCTAGTCCAACCCCGTTGCACTGATCCAGGATATCCTCCATTAGATCAGGTTGCTGAGAGTCCCTTTTGAGCCTCACCTTGAATATCTCCAGGGAGAATTAAAGATCTTCAAGGAAAATAGACAGATGTATTCCAGGCTTATGGCCCTGGACTTTAGACAGGCAGACTTTGATCACTCCAGGTTTCTGCTGGCCAAACTACTGTGGGACAAAGCTGTAGAGGGTAGAGATGCTCAGGACAGCTGGTCAAGGATCACCTTCGCCATGCTTGGACCAAAGTATACCAACAAAAATGAAGGCAGGAAATAGTGTTAGGCAACCTGCCTGGATGAACAAGGAGCTCCTAGACATGTTGTCAGAGAAAAGGAAACTGCACAAGGAATAGAAGAAGCGACAGCTAGAATGGAGGACACAGGAGAATGGAGGGAACAAGGGGACATAGTCTCAGGTTGTGCTGAGGGAAGTCTAGGCTGGATGTTAGGAGGAAGTTCTTCACAGAGAGAGTGATTGGCATTGGAATGGGCTGCCCAGGGAGGTGGTGGAGTCACCGTCCCTGGAAGTGCCATGTCTGGAGGTGTTCGAGAAAAGACTGGATGAAGCGTTTAGTGCTGTGGTCTGGTTGATTGGCTAGGGCTGGGTGCTAGGTTGGACTGGATGAGCTTGGAAGTCTCCTCCAACCTGTTTGTTTCTATGATAAGGAAGATGCCCAAGCAGCATGAGACCTGGTTAGCAAAGCTACAGCTCAGTTAGAATTAAATCTAGCCAGGGAGATCAAGAGGAACAGCAAAAGTTTCCACAGGTACATTAATGGTAAAAAGAAGACTGAGAGGTGTGTATCCCCTCATAAAGGAAAGACGACAACTGGTGACAAGCAACATGGAGAAGGCTGAGGTTTTCAGAGAAAATGTGAGGGTTGCCTCATAAATTTAATAGAAACTTTCTGAGGATAAAATTAATTAATAGGGAGCATTCTGACACTGCAGTAATGAAGGCTGTATGCCTTGTTTGCCACTCCAGTGAAAAGACACAGGGTTCAGTGCTTCAGGGGAATGAAACAGTGGTTATGTACCAATGACACACTGATGTGTTGTGATGACAGGACAACTGCTACCAAAACAACTGTGTGAAGTGATTCCTATGCCTTCTGATGCTAAAAATAAAAACCTAAATAATACTAATTCATAAGCAGAATTGTTAGAGCACCTGACAAGTCTCACAGAGTCATAATCCTCTCTGAGCTTGCAAATGAGGTTCTTTTTCAGTATTCCAGTGAGGAAAAAAAATGTCCAAAGGCTCAGAGAAGGATTATAACAATTACTTTTAATTCTGTGCATCACTCAAACTATCTTGACTTCATGACTTAGTGCTAATAAAGACTTTTCCTACTAACTTGCTACGCAAGTGCCTATTCTAAATACAAATTAAGTAGGTTAAGAAAGCATGGGCTTGGAGCTCTTCACTAGTTTAGGTTATTTCATCTCCTTTGCTCTTACTTTATATCTCACATCCAATGATAAAATGAGCTATCCAAACTTTGAGGTTGCTCCATATGTCAGGGAGTCTTCAGAAGCAGCTGAAATCCACCCAGTATCTGTGTCGGCAGGCATGGGATTGGAAAGACAAATGTTGTCATAACCTCCACCCACTGGAATCTGGTTGTTGCTTTAGTTAACACATCCTCTGGCTATTTGAACTGGTCACTTGAGAAGTCAACAGTAAGTCAAGTTGTCATGCATTCCTTATTAGTCATTTCCTCCCACAGCTGGATCTTCTGCATCCATGTTTACAAATCAGCTGAAAACTTGTTTGTGCTATGAAGATGAACTGAAGACATTAGAGGAGTATCTACCATTCAGGTCGGCAAACTAAACAGATTTAGGTTCCACCAATTTGCTGTTTTCCAGCTGTCTTGATACTGCTGTGTTGTTTTTCCTGTCTGCATGAAGTACCCAAGCAGGAATCCCAGGTATTTTCAGCAAAGGAAATGCTTAAGCCACTTCATGTCGTTTTTGCTTGATGTGGTACCACGGAGTGACTATGTTTGCTCATAGAAAGGGAGAGGTGTATAGAGTAACTCTTTAAAATATTAATGCAGCAGCTATTTCTGGACAACATTTCCATCTGTCTGGGCAACTGTTGAGATTTTGAGTCAACTAAAGTGTTGCTTTTGCTTACTTCACAGAACAGAATAAAAACCCTACTTTTAGGAATTTCTTCCATTTATTGAGTGCAGAATGGGGAGTGTATGAGAGCAGGCAAAATGGATGTGATACAAAAGGGAGATCTGGAAAGGTTCTACTAAAATGTCTGTCTATAAATGTCTGTCTGAGTACAACTACCTGAAGGGAGACTGTAGCCAAGTGAGGTTGATCTCTTCTCCCAGGCAACCAGTAACAGAACAAGGGGACACAGTCTCAAGTTGTACCGGGTCAGGTCTAGGTTGGATGTTAGGAGGAAGTTGTTGGCAGGGAGAGTGATTGGCATTGGAATGGGCTGCCCAGGGAGGTGGTGGAGACAGTGGTGGAGGTGTTGAAGAAAAGCCTGTATGAGGCACTTAGTGCCATGGTCTGGTTGACTGGATAGGGCTGGGTGACAGGTTGGACTGGATGATCTTGGAGGTCTCTTCCAACCTGGCTGATTCTATGATTCTGTGAAAAACCAGACCATTGTAAGTGTTATTTTTTTGATGTACTGCATTCCTTGACAAATCTTTTTTCTTCCTTGTAAAGAGTTATCAAAAACATGTCCTTATTCTGCCAGTCTGATGAGTACATCAGTCTTTTCCATACAGATCTTCATTCAGCAAGCACAGAAGATTTCATCATCAGGTATTCTCACAGTACATGTCTGGGTTTTGACATACAAAAACAAGCAAATTAACACACACAAAAAGAACCCACATGAAAAAAAAAACAACCAAACAAACAATAAAAAGAAAATAACAAAAAAAACCCCCAGCCCCTTATCTTTGTCAAGAAATGATGAAATGGCTGGAGAGAATGTAGAGTTACCTGGAGAAAAGTTTAATACACTTGCCTGAAAACAAAAGCAGAATCAAATAAAAATGTCCCATGCGTATATTTTGTTAATCTATTCTGAAAAGAGCACTGCCTATGCCTTAGTCAGTGTAGTTTTACAAATATGTCCTTTAAATATTTTAAGTAATTGTTAATAAATTACTCTTACTTAGAATAGAATAGAATAGAATAGAATAGAATAGAATAGAATAGAATCAATCAGGTTAGAAGAGACCTCGAAGGTCATCCAGTCCAACCTAGCACCCAGCCCTATCCAGTCAACCAGACCATGGCACTAAGTGCCTCATCCAGGCTTTTCTGGAACACCCCCAGGGACGGTGACTCCACCACCTCCCTGGGCATCCCATTCCAATGCCAATCACTCTCTCTGTGAAGAACTTCCTCCTAACATCCAGCCTATACTTCCTCCTGCACAACTTGAGATTTTGTCCCCTTGTTCTGTTGCTGGTTGTCTGGCAGAAGAGACCAACCCCCATCTGGCTACAGCCTCCCTTCAGGTAGTTCATAGAATCATAGAATCATAGAATGGTTNGTCCTTCTTGTGCTGGGGGCTCCAGAACTGCACACAGTACTCCAGGTGGGGTCTGAGGAGAGCAGAGTAAAGGGGCAGAATCCCCTCCCTTGCCCTGCTGCCTACACTGTTCTTGATGCAGCCCAGCACAGGGTTGCTGTCTGGGCTGCATGTGCACACTGCCAGCTCATGCTGAGCTTCTCGACGACCCAGACCCCCAGGTCCTTTTCCTCAGGGCTGCTCTCAGCCATTCATCACCCAGCCTGTATCTGTGCCTGGGATTGCACCGACCCAGGTGCAAGACCGTACACTTGGCCTTGTTAAACGTCATGAGCTAGTTGTAGACAGCAGTGAGGTCACCCATGAGTCTCCTCTTCTCCAGGCTGCACACCCCCAGCTCCCTCAGCCTCTCCTCATAGGGTTTGAGTTCCAGGCCCTTCACCAGCCTTGTTGCCCTTCTCTGGACACCTTCCAGCACCTCAATCTCTCTTGAATTGAGGAGCCCAGACTGGATGCAGCAGTCAAGGTGTGGCCTGACCAGTGTTGAGTACAGGGGCAGAAAAATCCATCTTCCTTGCAGAGAAGTGTTTGCACTCTACATTTTGTTTTTAATGACACCCAGTTCCCAAGAGATAATAGATAGAATTCTCCTGCTGTGAAGGTGAAAGAAGCCTGCCGAGTTTGAACAACAGAATCTAAGATCCATGCTCATTTTTAGCACAGTTACCCATATATTACCCCTCGACTTTAACAGCAGGTAGAAATGCCAAGACTGACTGATGCTGTTGGGTACACATGGACAGAAATCACAGAAGTACGGAACACATTTGGTTGGAAGACAGCTCAAAGATCATGCAGTTCAACCCTCAACCCAGCACTGAAGGATGAACACTAAACCACGTCCCTCAGTGCCTCAGCCACAGGCTGCTTGAACACCTCCAGTGACAGTGACTCTATCGCTGCCCTGGGCAGACCATTCCAGTGTTTGACAACCCTTTCAGTGAAGAAGTATTTTGTAATATCCATCCTAAACCTCCCATATCCAGCCTAACCCAAGCATATCATCCATGATGGCTTGGATTTAGAGAATTTATTTGTACAAAACCAAACTCTGTAGTAGAGATGGCTCTCTGGGGCAACATTCCAGCGCTCCATCTGTACAACAAACTTCTTGCCTGAAGTTCCCCCTCTCGCATCATTCATTGATCACACACTTACCATTAACAGGCTCTCTAAGCAAGCTAAGAGATGAACAGCATCACGCACTGCAGCACAACCATTACATATCTTCACAGGCAGGACCCACCCACTAACAAGTAAGGCTTCTCTAACTATCATTAATTACCTCTGCTTTAAGATGAATAGTGATATTACATGTTATTACTTTATACTAAAACTCCAAAATTCCCTTGCCAGCAAGAGCCCAAAATGCTGTCAGATTTACAGGAGATGTGACCAGCAGTTATGCTTGCAGAGATGAAAAATACTTCATGGAAGCTTTTTAAGTCAGTGAGGTGTCTTACACTATGTTTGATGTGTTTACTGCCACCCCTCTTTAGTGTTTTCTAATGAATATGGGGTTTGTGCAAAATAATCCCATTGCTTGTAATGACAGAGTTGCAGTAAAATAAATGCCAGTTTCATAGTGTTTTGTGAGGAGTTAAGTACATTTTGCAAAAGTACCTCTTTGCATGGTCAGGAATATCACTGAGTTATCTCACAGCAACCTTTTACTCCAATACAAACCAAACAAATGTAGATTACATATATCTATTCCTCCCACCTGCATGAAGACAGATTCACCCTCAACACTAAATGTTTTCTTGTGTCCTTGTCACCAGTAACTAAATGTCACATCAGATAAAATACATCTGTTAACATTAAGAAGTGTTTTTACCTTGAGAATAGAGGCTTACAGTGCCACCTAAGAAACCCCTATTGTTCAAATTCCCATTTATGCTAATGGTTTCAGAACCGCTGCTGCTGCTGCTGTGCTTAAGCATTTACCTTTCTTGCAGTCCACTGTACTCTTAGGCTTATTTCCAGTAACTAATACAAACTGAGTCACGGGATGTACTTGGCCAGCAGATGGAAATAAGCAGAGGGAGGAAAGAGAGATGGTTTCCAAAGCTTTGTTTATGAGAACATCCTTCCTGTCATCAATATCCGCATTCCTTTAACGTATGGTTTCAATTCTGCCTTTGCGATGTGGTTCAAGCACTATAGTCAAAGAGTATACATGCCAGTCAAGCACCTTTCATTTTGTATTTAATCAAGTAAGAAAGGGTACTCTACCAGTTTCTGTGAAAGCCCTAGCAGCTTACTATGCTCCTGATCCTAGTCTTTCTCAATGATACTACAAAGATGAAGAGGCTTAGCTGATACGCTTGAAGACTGCATGGCCATTCAGAGAGACTTGGACAGACTGAGAGCTGGGCAGAGAGGAACCTGGTGAGGTTCAACAAGGATAAGTGCAGAGTTCTGCATCTGGCAAGGAACAATAAACTGCACCAGTACCGATTGAGAGGTGATCCGTTGGAGAACAGCCCTGTGGACAAGGAGCTCTCCCTGGGCCAGCAATGTGATCTTGTAGCCAAGAAGGCCAGTGGGGTCTTGGGCTGCGTTAAGGGCCGTGTGTCCAGCAGATCCAGACAGGCTCTCCTGCCCCTCTGCTCTGCCCTGCTGAGACCTCACATGGAAGATTGTATTCAGTTTTGGGCCCTCCAGTTCAGGAGGGACTTGAGAGCCTTACGAGGAAAGATCGAGAGACCCAGAGCTTTTAATCTGGAGAGAAGACTGAGAGAGG
Organism: Tricholaema leucomelas; assembly: GCA_013400475.1. Classification (NCBI taxonomy): domain Eukaryota; kingdom Metazoa; phylum Chordata; class Aves; order Piciformes; family Lybiidae; genus Tricholaema lacrymosa; species Tricholaema leucomelas. Next base: position 11,223 of record WAAF01000031.1, read on the forward strand.
ATTTAATCAATGTTTCTAAATATCTGAGGGCTAGGGGTCAAGAAGGAAGGGACAGCCTCTTCTCACTTGTGCCCTGTGTTACTACAAGGAGCAATGGATATAAACTGTGGCACAGGAGGTTCCCCCTTAACACAAGAGGGTACTTCTTTACTGTAAGGGTGACAGAACACTAGAACAGGGGGCCCAGAAAGGTTGTGGATTCTCCTTCACTGGAGACTTTTAAGCCCTGTCTGGATGTGTTGCTGTGTGACTTGCACTAGATTTTACAGTCTTGTTCTGACATGGGTGTTGGACTCGATGATCTATGGAGGTCTCTTCCAACCCCTAACATCCTGTGATCATGTGAAAGCTTTTCCATTGCATATGAGCAAATCCATCCTCTGATAAAATGGCTAATCAACATGAAAAATAAGACTTACTCCAATATGGTCATGATGTGTTTTGTTACTTATCTAGTTGTTTAAAATTTACATGACTTAAATGACTATTCTATACAAAAATCGTTTTGAAAGAGCAAAAAAAAAAAACATGAAAAAGCAATCCTGAAAAATAATTACTAATCATGAATAAATCAAAACCTCCATATATGTTCTTTCATTTTCATAGCATATGCACTGTATCCAGGTTCATGGCCTGAGAAGAGCCTTAAGAAAATGTTTGTAACATGAAATGGAATGGATAAGAGATTGAGGAATCTATTAAGAATATATTTGATGAGTATGAGCTATACTGTGCCTTGAGTCACTGAGAGTCAGCTGGGGTATGCTCTAGGCTAGCAGAGCCTATTGGCTGTGATACAAGTGCACAATTTGCATGCAACCATCTATATGTAGCCATCTAAATGTAGGTATCTCATTCTGCAAGACTGATTCCACATTAAAGGTCTGAAGACTGAACTTTGATCCACCTGGAGACACCTGTCTTATATTTAGGTCAGGAAACCCATGTCTATATAGTAGCCAGGTGGGAGTTGGTCTCTTCTCCCAGACAACCAGCAACAGAACAAGGAAACACAGCTGGGGAAAGTATAGACTGGATGTTAGGAGGAAGTTCTTCACAGAGAGAGTGATTGGCATTGGAATGGGCTGCCCAGGGAGGTGGTGGAGTCGCCGTGCCTGGAGGTGTTGAAGAAAAAACTGGACAAGGCACTTAATGCCATGGTCTGGTTGACTGGATAGGGCTGGGTGCTAAGTTGGACTGGATGATCTTGGAGGTCTCTTCCAAACTGGTTGATTCTATTCTATTCTATTCTATTCTATTCTATTCTATTCTATTCTATTCTATTCTAATAACATTTACACAGACTATTCTGGCAGAGTTTACTGCTTCTTTTAATTCCCAATATTAAGAAGGCATTTTCTGATGGAACAGTCTAAATGTGCTGGATTCTTTTAACATAGCTTGAGCTTATGACATTGGAACAATCTATGGCCAAGGAGATAAAGTTGATCTGACCTGCAGCTCTTACCTCTTTTCTAAAAATGAGATATTCTCCCGTAATGTAGAAAATTTTCCAAAGACAATTCATCATAATAGAATTAACCAGGTTGGAAGAGACTCCAAGATCATCAAGTCCAACCTAGCACCCAGCCCTGTCCAATCAACCAGACCATGGCACTAAGTGCCTCATCCAGGCTTTGCTTGAATACCTCCAGAGACAGTGACTCCACCACATCCCTGGGCAGCCCATTCCAATGCCAATCACTCTCTTTGACAACAACTTCCTCCTAGAATCCAGCCTAGACCTCCCTTGGCAGAATTTGAGACTGTGTCCCCTTGTTCTTTTGCTGGTTGCCTGGCAGAAGAGACCAACTCCACCTGGCTAGAACTTAGGCTGGCCATTGCTGTTAAGGAGAATAAAAAATGTTTCTATAAGTACATTAATGGCAAGAGAAGGGCCAAGGACAACCTCCAGTCCTTAT
>WAAF01000032.1:1919-13209 GCA_013400475.1 Tricholaema leucomelas
CTGCCAGGCAGCCAGCAACAGAACAAGGGGACACAGCCTCAAGCTGTGTCAGAGGAGGTCTAGGCTGGATGTTAGGAGGAAGTTGTTGGCAGAGAGAGTGATTGGCATTGGAATGGGCTGCCCAGGGAGGTGGTGGAGTCACCATCCCTGGAGGTGTTGAAGCAGCACCTGGATGAGGCACTTAGTGCCATGGACTTGATTGGACAGGGCTGGGTGCTAGGTTGGACTGGATGAGCTTGGAGGTCTCTTCCCACTTGTTTGATTCTATGATTCTGTGGCTTTATCATAGCAAGTGGCTTTCACAGGATCACAGAATATGAGGGGCTGGAAGAGACCTCAAAAGCTCATCCAGTCCAACCCTCCCTTCCAGAGCAGGACCACCTATAGCAGTTCAGTCTTGAATACCGCCAGAAAGGGAGACTCCACAAGTCCCCATGGTAGCCTTTTGCAGGCCTGTTTGCTGTCAGCTAAGGTCATAGAGCCCCCTGAAATACACAGGCATAAAGTTCACTTTGAAATGTGAAAAGAATAACACCTTTGAAAGCCTTTCATGGTGACAAGGGAGCCAAGAGTGTGTTTAGAGTAGCCAGCGAAGAGCAACGCAGCAATTAAAATGCAGCTTCCACGAATGGAAGGATACAAAGCTAACAAGATTAGAAAGCCTGAGCCACTTTTTGTATGCAGAAACATGTGGAAAATCATTTCTAATCCACCAAAATGCTTGAAGGCTGTATTTAGAGAGGAAAAAAAAAGCCCTGAGGAGTGATGTGGGTTTGTGTGTGCAAATAGATATCTAATCTCTTACAGCCCAGATTCTGCTGCTGTGCTTAGCACCCTTTTGATCCTGACTAGGGAGAGATTTTCTTCATAGCCAGTAGTGGGAAGATATCTGCATGCATATAAATGCCTCTATGTACACAACAGCTAGAAAGCAACTCATCTGCATCCTATTTTCGATGCCACGGTCAACAGGCATTTGTTTTCTGTGGTTTGGGGTTTTAATTCTTGGTGGTTTAAATGCTTCCCTCATTAACAAGGCAGTAATCAGCACACAACTTCTGGTGCTCTCCAGCGTTGCCTGAAGGGGAAGAGATTTTCAGTGTGAAGGGAGATTTTACTGAGTTCTTCTGCAAGGATCATACAATGTCAGGGGCTGGAAGGGACTCCAGCCACTCCAAGTCACCTCCCAGAGCAGGATCTCCTAGAGCAGGTCACACAGGAACACATGCAGGCAGGTTTTGGATATATCTGGAGTAGTGTCCAGTTCTGAGCCCCCCACTTCAAGAGGGACATAGAACTGCTGGAGAGAGTCCAGCACAGAGCCACAAAGCTGCTGAAGGGAATGGAACAGCTCTGTTAGGAGGAGAGCCTGAGGGAGCTGGGGCTGTGCTGCTGGCAGAGGAGGAGCTGAGAGGTGACCTCAGCAATGGTTCTCCAGATGTGCAGGTGAGTGGCAGGAGGCTGAGCCAGGCTCTGCTGGGTGATGCCCAGTGCCAGGCCAAGGGGCACTGGCTGGAAGCTGAGCCATAGGAAGTTTCAAGAAAAGAGGAGGAGGGATTTTTTTTCCCTGTGAGGGTGCCAGAACCCTGGCACAGGCTGCCCAGGGGGGTTGTGGAGTCTCCCTCTCTGGAGATATCCAAAACCTGCCTGGATGTGTTCCTGTGTGATCTGCACTGGGTGATCCTGCTCTGGCAGGGGAGTTGGACTGGATCAGCTTTGGAGGTCTCTTGCAGCCCCTGACATTCTGTGATTCTGTGAAGTGGAATCTAGGAGGAAGAAAATAAGGGGGAGGGCAGATTGTGTAAAGGTCCAATCTGATGCTGCTGTTTGTGCTATTTGAGCTATTGAACAACCACCACCTTACTATACCCCTGTTGGGCCATTCCTGCAGGGCTTCCCTGCTAAGGAGAGTAAGAGAAATTAACAACCTGTGTTTTGGTGGTAGTTTCTTGGCATAAAACCTGAATTTTACTCTACTGTTTCTGCTGCATCTTAAACAGAAAAATGGAAGTGATTCCCTTCTGGTTTAATAGGTTGCACTGCAGAAGTTTGCTCTTGCTTAGGATCTGTTAGGGTCTAACACAAGGAGACATTGGCTGGCCGTGAGGGTGACAGAACAGGTTGCTCAGAGAGTGAAGTCTTATTCTGTGGAGACTTGCAAAACCTGTCTGAATCATAGAATGGTTTAAGTTGGAAGAGACCTCAAAGATCTAGTTCCAATCCCCCACCATAGTCAGGGACACCTCTCACTATAACAGTGCAGCCTACCCTAGGTGAACCTGCTTTGGCTGGGGGGTTGGACTTGATGATCTTTGGAGGTCCCTTCCAACCTCTTACCATTCTGTGATTGTAGTCAGGACTCATCAACCTGCTCTGTCTCACACAACATAAGATCACTGCGTGGAGTAGTGTGGCCAGCACCATTAGGGATGGATTCTGCCTCCATACTGGCACTGGTGAGGTCTCATCTCGAGCAATGTGTGCAGCTCTGGGCCACTCACTTCAAGAAGGGTATTGAGGTGCTGGAGCAGGTCCAGAGGAGAGCAACGAGACTGGGGAAGGGACTGGAGGGGAAGTCTGATGAGAAGAGGCTGAGGGAGCTGAACAAGTTCAGCCTGGAGAAGAGGAGACTTAGAGGGAACCTTAGCACTCTCTACAACTACCTAAAAAGAGGTTGTAGTCAGATGGGGGTCAGGCTTTGCTCCCAGGCAACTTGTCACAGCACCAGAAGGCATGGTCTGAAGCTCTGCCAGGGGAGGTATAGGTTGGATATTAGGAAGCACTTCCTTACTGCAAGGCTGATTGGGCACTGGAATGGACTGCCCAGGGAGGTGGCAGAGTCACCATCCCTGGAGGGCTTTAAGAACAGGTTGGATGTGGCATTTGGTGGCACTGGTTAGCCGACTGGATAGAGCTGGATGCTAGGTTGGACTGGATGAGCTTGGAGGTCTCATGGTTGATTCTATGTCCTGGTGTTAGGTTATAGGCTGGGCTCAATGATCTCAGAGGTCTTTGCCAGCCTTAGCAATTCTGTGATGCTGTTATTTCTTGCCTGGGAATTCTCCTCCTTCCCTGGGGTTTGCTTTAGTTGTGGCAAAACATTCAAGGGCTGTGCTTGCTGATAGCAAGAAATTACAGTACTTCCACTGCTGCCATGAAATGCATTGGAATTTAGGTTTGGTTTGGAGGGTTTTTTTTTTGCCTGAAATTCTGTGTACTATGTACTGTGTGCAGTTCTGGAGCCCCCAATACAAGAAGGACATGGAACTGCTGGAGCGGGTCCAAAGGAGAGCCACGAAGATGCTCAGAGGGCTGCAGCAGCTCTGCTATGAGGACAGGCTGAGAGAGTTGGGGCTCTGCAGCCTGGAGAAGAGAAGGCTTCCANATGCATTTAGATGTAGTATTTTTAACTGGAAGGGATAATTCAGATATGAGCTGACATGAAGGTTCTTAATTAGAAATTATGATAGCTGATCACAGTTGCTGATTGCTGTCTTCACAGGCAGCTCCTGGCAGAGAGGAGCAAACCCTGTACAGGTGTCTGAACGCAGAAGTGAGTAGTAAGGGGCAAAGATTCCCATATAGATAAGCACAGGTCATTTACAAGAGGTTTATTTCTGACCTTCCTGATGGTAAGAGGCAACACAAGAACTCCTGTTTTACTACCCCTGAGTTTCTAAATGCCCACAGCTGCTTCTGCATTGACTTCCTTAGTTCTGCTTTGATTTGTTACTCGGTTTTGTTTCTTTCCCCCCCCCCCCCCCCCAATCACAATTCATAGAGTCATACTTTTAGAGAATGGTTTAGATTGGGAGGGACCTTACAGAGCAGCTAGTTCAGATTAGTTCACTCCCCACTTCCATGAGCAGGGGCACCTCCTACTAGCCCAGGTTGCTCCAGGTCTTATCCAAGCTGGCCTTGAACACCTCTAGGGAGGGGACATCCACAGCCTCCCTGGGCAACCTGTGCCAGTGTCTCCCCAGCCTCACTGTGAAGAATTTCTTCTTCATCTCCAGTCTAAATCTGCCCTTTTCCAGCTTCAGTCTTTCCCCTCTACTCCTCTCACTACAAGCCTTTATGGAAAGTCCTTTCCCAGGTTTCTTGCAAGCCCCCTTCAGGTACTAGAAGACTTCTATAAGGTGAGCCAGGAACCTTCTTTCCTCCAGGCTGAACAGCCCCAACTCTCTCAACTTGTCCTCACAGGGGAGATTCTCCAGCCCTTTGATCCTCCTGATGACCTCCTCTGACACACTCCAGGAGTTCCATGTCCTCCTTATGAAAAGTCCCTCTCCAGCTTTCCTAAAGCCTCCCATTAGATATTATTGCAGTTTCAACATAAATTCCTTTCCTTCAGTATTAACAGAGAGCTATGGATGTGCTGGAAGGTGTCCAGAGAAGGGCCACAAGGATGAGCAGAGGGCTGCAGCTGCTGTGTTGTGAGGAGAGACTGAGGGAGTTGGGGCTGTGCAGTCTGGAGAGGAGGCTTCCAGGTGACATTATTGTGTCCTTGCAGTATCTGAAAGGGGGCTAAAAGAAACGTGGGAAGGGACCTTTTAGGCTGTCAGGCAAGGATAGGATTGGGGAAAATGGAACCAAGCTAGAAATGGGGAGATTCAGCCTGGATGTGAGGAAGAAGTTGTTCAGCATGAGGGTGGTGAGAGCCTGGAAGGGGTTATCCAGGTAAGTGGTGGAATCTTCATTCCTGGAGGTGTTTAAGTCCAGGCTGGAAGAGGTTGTGCACAGCCTGATGTAGTGTGAGGTGTTCCTGGGCATGGCAAGGTGGTTGGAACAAGGATGACCCTTGTGGACCCTTCTAACCCTGACTGACTCCATGATCCTATGTTTCTAGGATTCTGTGATTCTAATATTCTTTGATACCAATGTTCTGTGATTCTGTGATTCTATGGAACTGGTAGAGGGGAGCTGAAGGTGAGGCAGCAGTGCCCAGGTGGGCAGCAGAGCCAATGGCATCCTGGGCTGGCTCAGGAGCAGTGTGGCCAGCAGGACAAGGGAGGTTCTTCTGCCCCTGTGCTCAGCACTGCTCAGGACACACCTGGAGTGCTGTGTCCAGTTGTGGGCTCCTGAATTGAAGAGAGATGTTGAGGTGCTGGAAGGTGTCCAGAGCAGGGCAGCAAGGCTGGGGAGGGTCCTGGAGCACAGCCCTGTGAGGAGAGGCTGAGGGAGCTGGGGGTGTGCAGCCTGCAGCAGAGGAGGCTCAGGGCAGAGCTCATTGCTGTCTGCAGCTCCCTGCAGGGAGGCTGTAGCCAGGTGGGGTTGGGCTCTTCTCCCAGACAACCAGCAACAGAACAAGGGGACACAGCCTCAAGCTGTGCCAGGGCAGGTCTAGGCTGGATGTTAGGAGGAAGCTGCTGGCAGAGAGAGAGATTGGCACTGGAATGGGCTGCCCAGGGAGGTGGTGGAGTCGCTGTCTCTGGAGGTGTTGAAGCCAAGCCTGGCTGGGGCACTTAGTGCCACGGTGTATCTGACTGGCCAGGGCTGGGTGCTAGGTTGGACTGGATGAGCTTGGAGGTCTCTTCCAACCTGCTGGATTCCATGATTCTGCATTTCCTATGATTCTGTGATTCTGAGATTATTTGATTCTAAGATGCTTTGATTCTATGATTCTGAGATTCTGAGATTCTTTGATTCTGAGATGCTTTGATTCTGTGATTCTGTTATTCTATGGTTCTGTGCTACTATGATTCTCTGTTTCTACGATTCTATGATTTTATGATTCTGAGATTCTCTGATTCTGTGATTCTGAGCCTCTAAGTTTCTCTGTGGTTGGGTGACATTTTCTCTGTGCTTGGGTGACATTGTACCTATCAGTCAAATTAGGGGCAAATTAAAACTAAACATACTGAGAAAAACAAAAAAAAACCCAAAACAACAGATTCCCTCCCCCAAGTCTGAGCAGAGAGTTTTAGGAGTGCAGCACTGGGAGTGCCTTCAGTGAGCCAGAAAATTAAAAGGAGCTCACGCTCCAAGAGCCACCAGCAGCACATTATGGCTCTAATCCAACAAACATTTGTGCATGCATGGAACTTTTCTCCTGTGAATAAGATTAATAACAGATCTAATTAGGATTTGGAACTCAGGATTCTCTGGGAAAGGGCTCTGAAGAGGCAAGGCAGCCAGAGCTGCAGCAGTGCTTTCTAGGAGATCGTGGCCTTGGTCTGGGTTGTGTTTATGCTGACCTAATCAGAAATGCTGTGGAATCATAGAATCATAGAATGGTTTAGGTTGGAAGGGACCTCAAGGATCATCCAGCTCCAACCCCCTGCCATAGGCAGGGACACCTCCCACTAGAGCAGGCTGCTCAAGGCCTCTTCCAGCCTGGCCTTAAACGCCTCCAGGGATGTTGTGAAGCACAGAAGCACCCAATGTGATCAAAGATCACATTGGGTGCTTCTGTGCTCCACAACCTCCCTGGGCAACCTGTGCCAGTGTCTCACCACCCTCACTGTAAAGAACTTCCTCCTAACATCCAGTCTAAATCTCCCCTCCTCCAGCTTAAACCCATTCCCCCTCGTCCTGACATTCCCAGACCTTGTCAATAGTCCCTCCCCAGCCTTCCTGTAGGCTCCCTTCAGATACTGCAAAGCCACTCTAAGGTCTCCTGGAAGCCTTCTCTTCTCCAGGCTGCAGAGCCCCAACTCTCTCAGCCTGTCCTCACAGGAGAGCTGCTGCAGCCCTCTGAGCATCTTCGTGGCTGTCCTCTGGACTGGCTCCAGCAGTTCCATGTCCTTCTTGTGCTGGGGGCTCCAGAACTGCACACAGGACTGCAGGTGGGGTCTGAGGAGAGCAGAGCCAAGGGGCAGAATCCCCTCCCTTGCCCTGCTGGTCATCCCTGTGGTGATCATCTTGTGCTGGATGAGTGTCTTGCCTCAATTACACCTCTTTCTTCCTCCTTAGATATTTTACTCCAGAGCTCATTTCTTTCTGGTTTGCCATGGAGAACATTAACTCCATGCACAATGCTTGTGTAATCTGATTACATCTATGTTTGCTAGCTCTGAGAAATGCAAACCTTTTAGTTAAAGTACAGCAGAAGAAAAGGGTTTAGAGATTAGGATGCCACAGTTCACATCTCCTACAAGGACAGGCTGAAGGAGCTGGGGGTGTGCAACCTGGAGAAGGGGAGGCTCAGGGCAGACTTCATTGCTGTCTGCAGCTAGCTGAAGGGAGGCTGTAGCCAGGTGGGGTTGGGCTCTTCTGCCAGGCAAGCAGCAACAGAACAAGAGGACACAGTCTCAAGCTGTGCCAGAGCAGGTTCAGATTGGATGTTAGGAAGAATTTCTTCCCAGCAAGAGAGATTGGCATTGGAATGAGCTGCCCAGGGAGGTGATGGAGTCCCCATCCTGGATGAGGCACTTAGTGCTGTGGGTTAATTAGGAGGGTTAGGTGATAGGTTGGACTGGATGATCTCAAAGGTCTTTTCCAATCTGCTTAATTCTGTGATTCTGTGATCCATTGCCCTTGTCCTGTGCCAGGGCACAGTGAGCAGAGGCTGTCCCTGTCCCTTCCTGACCCCCACCCCTCACATATTTATAGACATTGATCAGAACCCCTCTCAGCCTTCTCCTCTCCAGACTAACCAACCCCAAGTCCCTCAGCCTGTCCTCATCAGGCAGTGCTGCAGTCCCTTCAGCATCCTTCTAGCCTTCCTTTGGACTCTCTCCAGAAGATCTCTGTCCCTCTTGACCTGGGGAGTGCAGAACTGGATGCAGTATTCTAGATGGAGTCTCACCAGGGCTAATCATCTTGGGTTTATGTAATTTTAGTGATTCATCCTATTTCTTGTCAGGCCAGCTGAGAGGAGACTGAAGAGGCTGCACATAATTTCACCTAGGCTCTGGTGTGAAGTCTCCCTCTGTGTTCCTGCAGATTATACTCACCTGAGTGGCTGAGGTGTAGCTTGAGCTTTTGCCAGTGACAGTTTAATTCCTGGCTCAGTGTACTTCTGAGTGATTTTTAGCCACTATAATGCATTTATTCTGCATTTAATGGATTCATTGCTGTTTTCCCAGCAGATGTCATGTTAAGTTATGTCCAGTCACAGGATGGCTGACCAACAACACCTCCTGCTCCTTTCTCCACATGGGAGAACTTCCCTGAGAGAATTCCCTGTGCTGGCCAGAGATTTCAGCATGACAAATGGCAGCAGTGGTGACCAGATGTGTGATAATGACAGCAAATCATTTGCATCTTTATAGTGTGCATGATGAGAGCAGTTTGTAATACAAGTCCTTTGGTTTGGGCTTGCATCAGGAGGTGCCCTGGTTTACAGAGGTATCCTGGTTGCACCCTCTTAGCCATCTAGCACACAAAGAACACCATCTTTGCCTCCCCTCCCTTCTCCCTTCGCTCTTCTCCCTTCTCCTGTCTTCTCCCCTCTCTTTCCCCGTCTCCTTTCCCCCCTCAACCCTCCTCTCTCTCCCCTCTCTCCCCTCTTTCCTTCCCTCTCCTCCCCACTCTCCCTCTCTCCCCCCCCTCCTCGGTTCTCCTCCCCTCTCCCTTCTCATCCACTCTCCCTTCTCCTCTCTCCCCCCCTCTCCTCCCCTCCGCTCCCCCTCCCTTCTCATCCATTCTCCCTTCTTCCCTCTCCTCTCTCCCCTCTCTCTTCTCTCCTCTCTCCCCTCTCCTTTCTCCCTATCTCCCTCCTCCATCCTCCCTTCTCCCCTCCCTTGTCCTTTTCTGTTTGTAAGCAATGAGATGCCACTTCCAAGAGGTGCTGCTTTCTGAAGTGCTGGATGATTTGTAGCAGACTCTGCTGTCTGCCAAAGGGCAATTCATTGTCTGTAGAGAGGATGCTGAGAAACCCAAAAAAGAAAGCATGGAGCCAGGCAATGGTGGAATGTAGCTTTGCTGTCAAGACTTCCTCACTCTTCTTGTGTGTTTGCATTAGGAGATCAATTTTAGTCATGCAACAGTCAGGAATTCTGTAGGAATTCTGCTTGACTCAATTCTCATGAGAAAATAGAGGAGCAAATGGAGTTGTGAATCTGTTTAGAGTCTATACCTTATTCTGCTAACAATCTTCCTCTGATATAACCCTGAAGCATTTTTTATCCCTTGCAATGTGCATGCACACAGAATCCTTTGGTGCATACAGCACTGAAGCATTTTTTATCCCTTGCAATGTGCATGCACACAGAATCCTTTGGTGCATACAGCACTGAAGCATTTTTTATCCCTTGCAATGTGCATGCACACAGAATCCTTTGGTGCATACAGCACTGAAGCATTTTTTATCCCTTGCAATGTGCATGCACACAGAATCCTTTGGTGCATACAACCTGAAGCATTTTTTATCCCTTGCCATGTGCATGCACACAGAATTCTTTGGTGCATGCAACCCTGAAGCATTTTTTATCCCTTGCAGTGTGCATGCACACAGAATTCCTTGGTGTATAGGTGCAGGAATATGCAATGTGAAGGTCACAGAGTAATTTGGGTTGGAAGGGACCCCTAAAGGTCATCTTGTCCAACCTCTGCCATTCACAGAGTGGCCTGGGTTGTATGAGACCTCCAAAGGTCATCCAGTCAGGGACATCCTCAACTAAATCAGGTTGCTCAGAGGATTGTTGAGCCTGACCTTGAATATCTTAAGTAATGAGGACTCAGTTACCTCCCTGGGCAACCTGTGCCTATGTTCCAGCACCCTCCTGCTACAGAACTTGTTCCTAACATCCAATCTAAATCTGCTCTGCTCTAGTTCAAAGCCATTGCCCCTGTCTCTGTCCTCTCCCTGCAGGCCTTTGCAAACAGTCTCTCCACAGCCTTCTTGTAGCCCTCTTCACCTAGTAAAAGGCTGCTATTAGGTCTCCCCAGAGCCTTCTCTTGTCTAAGCTGACCACCCCCTCATAGCAGAGCTGCTGCAACCCTCTGATCATTTTCATGGCCCTCCTCTGGACCTGCTCCATCAGGTCCATGTCCTTGTTGTGTTGAGGGCTCCAGAGCTGGATGCAGCACTCCAAGTGAGGTCACCAGGACAGAGTGGCAGAATTACCTCTGTCTTGTGTGGACACAAGGCTCCTGGTGAGGTCTCACCAGAGCAGAGGAGAGTGGCAGTATGACCAATCTCTACCTGCTGGCCACGCTTCTTTTGATGCAGCCCAGACTGCCAGGGGCTTTTTGGGCTGCAAGCTCACACTGTTGGCTCATGTCCAGCTTCTTATCCACCACCACCACCACCTTTTCACAGAAGCTTATTCATATTATAGAATCACAGAATCAGTCAGGGTTGGAAGGGACCACAAGGATCAGACAGTTCCAACCCCCCTGCCATGCCCAGGGACACCTTACACTAGATCAGACTGGCCACAGCCTCATCCAGCCTGGCCTTAAACACCTCCAGCCACCTCCCTGGGCAACCCATTCCAGGCTCTCACCACTCAAATGCTCAACAACTTCCTCCTCACATCTGGGCTGANGGACACTCTCCAGCATCTCCACATCCCTCTTGTCCCAGGGGCTGCAGAACTGGGTGCAGTACTCCAGGTGGGGTCTGACCAGAGCAGAGTAGAGGGGGAATTTCATTTCACATTAATGAAGGTGTCAGTGAAAGCATTCCCTCCCCCCCTCCCCCCCCAGCCCCGTTGAAAACCTGAAGGAAAATAGAAAGAAATCTAACGCTGGTAGCATTTGCTGAGCTCTGTTGCAATTCAAACCCTTTCAACAGAAGAGGAAGGAGGTGTAACAGAGAAGAGGTGGGAGGATTTCTGTGGCAGAGGGAGGTAGCAAGGAAGGGAATTTGTGCATGCTGTTGGTAAAGGAATGAGCAGCTCCCCAGCAATGTCCTATTGAGATCAATGTGACTGCTTTAATATTTGCCTTTTTATATGCTTAGTGCACTATAAATAGTTGCACAGGGTTGTCTTTGCTTCTCTTTGTCCCTCAGTGCAGCAGCAGTGCCATCTAATGTTCTAATTAATCTGCAGTTATCTTCCAAGTCAGACTCTCAACAGCAACAACAACAAAAGGAAACACTTCCAGGAATGATGATTTGGCTCTACTCCAGCTGACTCCGTGGTTGCTGCTTACAGAACCATAGAATGGTTTAGGTTGGAAGGGACCTCAAGGATCATCCAGCTCCAACCTCCTGCCATAGGCAGGGACACCTCCCACTAGAGCAGGCTGCTCAAGGCCTCATCCAGCCTGGCTTTAAACGCCTCCAGGGAGGTTGTGGAGCACAGAAGCACCCAATGTGATCAAAGATCACATTGGGTGCTTCTGTGCTCCACAACCTCCCTGGGCAACCTGTGCCAGTGTCTCACCACCCTCACTG
>WAAF01000032.1:13464-23772 GCA_013400475.1 Tricholaema leucomelas
TGTGCCTGGGATTGCACCCACCCAGGTGCAGGACCTTACACTTGGCCTTGTTAAACGTCATGAGGTTGGCCTGGGTCCACCTCTGCAGCCTGTCCAGGTCCCTCTGGATGGCATCCCTGCCCTCCAGCAAGTCAGCTGTGCCACACAGCTTGGTGTCATCTGCACACTTGCTGAGGGTGCACTCAATTCCTCTGTCCATAAATAACCTCTTGGCTTTTATGGCAACATAATCAGGTGAAGGAAAATCTGGATGAAATGCTGGTGTCTAAGGCCAGGCTGGATGAGGTTGTGCACGGCCTGATCTAGGGTAGGGTGTCCCTGCCCATGGCAGGGGGGTTGGAACTGGCTGATCCTTGTGGTCCCTTCCAACCCTGACTGAATCTATGATTCTCTGATTTTATTAGGAGTCAATCAAGTGCTCCCTTTGGCTTTAAAATGCTGGACAGGTGCAAGTGGGACACATTCATAGGCTGTCAGCAGGCATAAGTTGCTTTGTGGAAGGTGGAGCCAACATCTGTGCTTGTTTTCCCAGCTACAAAAGAGCAGACCTCCCAAGGAAATGTGAGCAGGGTCCAAATGCAGGGAGCAGCAGGACTGAATCAAGCATTCTGATTTAAGACTTGCTGTGCTTAAAGGAATTAGCATTTGAAAAACCAAACCAAACCAAAAAATCAAACCCAAAGCCATGATCAGGTTTTTTCCCTGATTTTTTCTCTTGGGTAGAGGAGGAGGAGGAGTCTGATTTAATTACGAAGGACATTAACTGCAAGCCTCTACCTGATCAAATATTAACTATATTCAGAACAAGCAAATGATAATCACTTGATAGTGATTTAAATGCTTCCCCCTCTAGCTGCCTGGCTTTGTTCACAGTGCTTTTGGGTTTCTGCTAAACCCTTCCCTGGTCTTCCTTTACCCTTCAGATGTTCTGCCCTTTAACATCTGGCTGCCAGGACCCTCCTGCCACAGGACTTTTATGGCACCATTTTATGTTTTATATCCTAGAAAATGGAAACAAAAAAAAAAAAGTGATTTTCTGTGACTGGAGTAGAAGCAGGTTCTTAAATCACAATGCCAGAGTTTCTCTTATCAGCAAGATATCTTGCAGATGCCACAGGTTTGGGGATTTGACTCTTGTGTCAGCTCAAACCAAGAGATTCCATCTGAGGTGCTGCAGTTTTGAGTACTGTGTGCAGTTCTGGAGCCCCCAGCACAAGCAGCAATGCCTTGAACCTGGAGCAGGGTAGATTTAGATTGGACATTAGGAAGAAGTGTGCTGGGCTGCAGCAAGAGCAGTGTGGGCAGCAGGGCAAGGGAGGGGATTCTGCCCCTTGGCTCTGCTCTCCTCAGACCCCACCTGCACTCCTGGGTGCAGTTCTGGAGCCCCCAGCACAAGAAGGACATGGAAGTGTTGGAGCCCGTCCAGAGGAGGCCACCAAGATGCTGAGAGGGCTGCAGCCGCTCTGCTATGAGGACAGGCTGAGAGAGTTGGGGCTCTGCAGCCTGGAGAAGAGAAGGCTTTGAGGAGACCTTGGAGTGGCCTTCCAGGATCTGAGGGGGCTGCAGGACAGAGGGGGCTGCAGGACAGCTGTGAAGGGACTATTGACAAGGTCTTGTCACGACAGGACAAGGAGGAATGGGTTTGAATTGTCAGAAGGGAGATTGAAACTGGATGTAAGGAAGAAGTTGTTTGCAGTGAGGGTGGTGAGACACTGGCACAGGTTGCTCAGGGAGGTTTGGTTTAGGCTGGAAGGGACCTCAAAGCTCAGCCAGTTCCAACCCCCTGCCATAGGCAGGGACACCTCCCACTAGAACAGGTCGCTCAAGGCCTCATCCAACCTGGCCTGGAACACCTCCAGGGAGGTTATGGAGCACAGAATCACAGAATGTGATCAAAGATTCTCTCTGGGCAACCTGTGCCAGTGTCTTCATAACATCCAGTTTCAGTCTCCCCTCTGACACTTTAAACCCATTCCTCCTCATCCTGGCATGACAAGACCTTGTCAATAGTCCCTCCCCAGCCCTCCTGGAGCCCCTTTCATACCCTGGAAGGCCACTCCAAGGTCTCCTGGAAGCCTTCTCTTCTCCAGGCTGCAGAGCCCCACCTCTCTCAGCCTGTCCTCACAGCAGAGCTGCTGCAGTCCTCTCAGCATCTTGGTGGCCTCCTCTGGCCTGGCTCCCACAGTTTGATGTCTAATCACAGGCTACTATTTTTAGCTGACTCTGTAGTATCCTGTGCTACAACCTGGTCTCACAGAATTAGTCATCAAAAAGGCTCTTTCCTATCCCTGGTAGGCCAGGAGGGCACATTGGTTTGTTTGGCACTTGGCTATCATCACACCCATCCTCCTGGCACTCAGGAGCCTGCATGGCTTTGTGCAACTGGCAACACTCTAACACACTTCAGATGGAATCTGACCCTCGTCTAGGAAGCAGTGGCTCACTCAACAAATTGTTCAGTGGTGCTGCCAAAGTTTCACTTGAACCCTCCTTGTTGCCAGCAAGTTTCACACTACATTTAACACAGCCTTCTACCTTTGATTGCATTAAGTTCTTCTCCCTTTGGTTATTTAAAGCTGAGGTAGGTAAAGCTCTCCATTGCTGCACAGCAGTTATTTAGTCTGGGGAGGAGGAGGCTGAGAGGAGACCTTATTGCCCTCTGACATCTGCCTAAATGGAGGTTGTAGTGGGGCTGGAGCTGGTCTCTTCTCCCCAGTTACTAATGATAGGACAAGAGGAAATGGCCTCAAGTTGCATCAGGGGAGGTTTAGGTTGGATGTTGGAAGGAAGTTCTTTCCTGAGTGACTATATCAGGCTGCCCAGGGAGGTGGTGGAGTCGCTATCCCTGGAGGGGTTTAAAAGGAGAGTGGATGTGGTGCTTGAGGCTATGGTCTGGTGAGGAAGGATGCTGGGATGAAGGTTGGACTGGCTGATGCTGGTGGTCCTTTCCAACCACAGCAATTCACAGTGATGAGATGTTGTGCTGAGGGATTTGGGTGAGTCAAGGACTTGTCAGTGTGAAACTAATGATTGGACTCGAGGAGCCTGAAGGCCCTTTCCAATCTAAGCAATTCTGTGAGTCTGTCTTCACTTTAGACTCCTAGAATCGTTTTGGCTGCAAAGAATCTTTAAGCTCATCATGTCCAACCATTGTCTAACTACCAAATTTTGGTATTATTAAGTTTTGCACTCTAGAGACCTACAGAAAGCTTTCTGCTGTTTCCTTTCAGGCTGAGATAAACCCCAACTCTCCTGTTCAGTTGGAATAAAAGAGATCAATTCATACAGTTAAGACTTTTCACTAGAGAAAAACTAATACAAATGGCATCCCAGAGGCAATCCCAGTTTTAGACCAGATGATCTTTCCAGATCCTTTCTAACCCCTAACATTTACAGAACCACAGCACCATGCAGGTTGGCAAAGCCCCTCAGGAGCACCAAGGCCAACCTAGAACCCTACTCTACAAGATTCACCTTAAACCATGGCCATGAGCATCACAGCCAAACCACCCTCAAACACATCCAGGGTGGGTGACCCCAGCACCTCCCTGGGCAGCTCATTCCAGTCCCTGACCACTCTCTCCATGGAAAACTTTTTCCTGATGTCCAACTTAAACCTCCCCAGCCTCAGCTTGAGGCCATTCCCCCTTCTTCTGTCTCCAGTTACCTGTGAGCAGAGCTCAGCAGCAACCTCTCCACCAGCCTCCTTCTCTCTCTCTCTGATTTTGTGTGATCCTAGAAGAATCTTTCCTCTTGCAAGTCTTAAGTCTGGAGACACATTTTCCACAAGATCCAAACCAGCCCAGATATGGCATTAAGGATAGGCTATAAAATTCATCTACTCAGAACTGCTCAGGCCACACCTTGAGTGCTGTGTCCAGTTCTGGGCTCCTGAATTGAAGAGAGATGTTGAGGTGCTGGAAGGTGTCCAGAGCAGGGCAGCAAGGCTGGGGAGGGTCCTGGAGCACAGCCCTGTGAGGAGAGGCTGGGGGAGCTGGGGGTGTGCAGCCTGCAGAAGAGGAGGCTCAGGGCAGAGCTCATTGCTGTCTGCAGCTACCTGCAGGGAGGCTGTAGCCAGGTGGGGTTGGGCTCTTCTGCCAGGCCACCAGCAACAGAATAAGGGGACACAGTCTCAAGCTGTGCCAGGGGAGGTCTAGGCTGGATGTTAGGAGGAAGTTGTTGTCAGAGAGAGTGATTGGCATTGGAATGGGCTGCCCAGGGAGGAGGTGGAATTGCTGTCTCTGGGAGTGTTTAAAAGGAGGCTGGGTGAGGCACTTAGTGCTATGGGTTAATTAATTAGAAGGTGTCAGGTGATAGGTTGGCGTGGGTGGGCTTGGAGGTCTTCTCCAACCTGGTTGATTCTGTGATTCTGTGTGTGTGATACTCATATTTTGGGAAGCAAAAATAGGATGAAGGTTCACTTTAGAACATTATCCACTATGGTTTTGGCTTTGTTTTGTTTTGTTGAACTCTGGAGATACCAAATAAAATCTTTTCTTTGTAGTAGTCAAATGAATGAAAAGGTCCTAACATCCAGATAGACAAAGGAAAGAAGATACAAGAAATCACTTTTATTCAACTCTCATTTTCAGAGAGGAACTGAGGAAGAGATGTGGAGGGTGAGCTTTGTGTCACCTTACACTTCACCACTCTTTGCAGCTTTATTGACTTACATGTCAAGAGCAATCATTTCCTATCCATGATACTGGTGACCTTTGGTGCATCTTTGCAGGCAGGAGGCTGTGAACACAAGAATAAAAACACATGTTCCACTTTTCCTCTTGCTCATTCACCATAGCAGCAGTTTTCTGCCAACAGTGCAGCTTGGCAATCAGCCTCTGAGTTAAAACAGCATCTTCCCTCTGATTTACTTAATTCTTCAGGAGATCCAGACTTAGGGCAGAACCAAATGGTGACAACCATACCATACTGTAGCTGAAACTCTTGGTGAGTGTCAAACTGGAGCTGTAGATGTTTAACCACAGCAAAACACATCCATGGAATCATAACAGCATATAAGCATTAAGGTTGGAAAAGACCTTTAAGATCATTGAGACCAACCATAACCCAACCACTGTGACCACTAAATGTATCCTGAAGCACCACAGCCACAGAGTTCTTGCATGTCTCCAGGGATGGGGACTCCACTACCTCCCTGGGCAGCCTCTTCCAGTGTCATAGGATCACAGGCTCACAGGATATCAGGGGTTGGAATGGACCCAAAAAGATTATCCAGTCCAACCCCCCTACCAGAGCAGGACCATACAATCTAGCTCAGGTCACACAGGAACACATCCAGACAGGCCTGGAAAGGCTCCAGAGACGGAGACTCCACAACCTCTCTGGGCAGCCTGTGCTGCTTACTTACACTTTTACAGCAAAGAAGTTTCCCCTTGTGTTGAGCTGGAACCTCCTGTGCTGCAGCTTCCATCCACTGCAGTTCTTGTCCCTCTGAAACTGGGGAGCCCAAAACTGAAGGCAGTACTCAAGATGAGGTCTCAGCAGGGCAGAGTAGAGGGGCAGGAGGATCTCCCTTGATCTGCTGGACACACTCTGCTTAATACACCCCAAGATGTCTGACTACTCTTTCAGAAAATAGCTTTTCCTAACATCTGAACCTCCCCTGGCACAACTTTAGCTGATTTCCTCTTGTCCACTGCTTACTTGGGAGAAGAGACCAACACTAGGCTCGTTACAACCTCCTGTCAGGTGGCTGTAGAGGGGAATGAGGTCTCCCCTCAGCCTTCTCTTCTCCAGACTAAATGACTCCAGCTCCCTCAGCTGCTCCTCATGTGACAGCCTCCTCACCAGCATCATTGCTCATCACTGGACACCCTCGAGGACCTGAGTGTCTTTCTTATCCTGGAGTACCCCAGAACTGAACACCGTACGCAAGCCCTGGTATCAGCAGGGCCAAGCACAGGGGCATGATCGCTTCCCTACTCCTGGACATGATGTAGAGCAGGGTGCTGCTGGCCTTCTTGCCCACCTGGGCACACAGAAACATCAACTGGAATAATTTTCCTTTCACAGAATCACAGAATGAAGCAGGTTGGAAAAGACCTCTAGGATCATCAAGTCCAACCTGTCACCTAACCCTTCAGCTTGACTAACCCCTAAGTGCCTCATCCAGCCTCCTTTTAAACACCTTCAGGGATGCTGACTCCATCATCTCCCTGGGCAGCCCAAGAAAAGCTGTCACAGCCCAAAACCTCACTCTCCCAAGGAGAGATGCATTCTGCAACATCATCAAACCACAGTGGGTCAAAAGATTTTATGCAGCATGCAAAATGTCTTGTGCCTGACATCAGGAGGCCAACCTTGCTCTCTGCTTTGTCTTATGTGGAAAGCATTGATGGGGAAAAATAAAGGTCAGTTCTTATTTGGACTGTAGGTATGAGCTCTGACTTGGCCCATCTCTTTTTGCCTTTTCTCTAGTTTTGTTTTGAAGTATTACATACAGGAAAGGCAATGAACATAAATATATCCTGGCCTGGATCAGGCAGAGTGTGGCCAGCAGGACAAGGGAGATTCTTCTGCCCCTGTGCTCAGCACTGCTCAGGACACACCTGGAGTGCTGTGTCCAGTTCTGGGCTCCTCAGTTCAAGAGAGATGTTGAGGTGCTGGAAGGTGTCCAGAGCAGGGCAGCAAGGCTGGGGAGGGGCTTGGAGCACAGCCCTGTGAGGAGAGGCTGAGGGAGCTGGGGGTGTGCAGCCTGCAGAAGAGGAGGCTCAGGGCAGACCTCATTGCTGTGTACAACTACCTAAAGGGAGGCTGTAGCCAGGTGGGGTTGGACTCTTCTGCCTGGCCACCAGCAACAGAAGCAGGGGACACAGCCTCAAGCTGTG
Source organism: Tricholaema leucomelas (assembly GCA_013400475.1). Lineage (NCBI taxonomy): Eukaryota > Metazoa > Chordata > Aves > Piciformes > Lybiidae > Tricholaema lacrymosa > Tricholaema leucomelas. Next base: position 20,313 of record WAAF01000032.1, read on the forward strand.
CCAGGGCAGGTCTAGGCTGGATGTTAGGAGGAAGTTCTTCACCATGAGAGTGGTGAGAGCTTGGAATGGGTTGCCCAAGGAGGTGTTGAAGCCTCATCCCTGGAGGTGTTTAAGGCCAGGCTGGATGGGACTCTGGCCAGCCTGATCTAGGTTAGGGTGTTCTTGCCCACAGCAGGAGGCATGGGACTAGATGATCCTTGTGGTCCCTTCCAATCCTGATTCTATGTTTCTATGATTCTAAGTTCTTCACAGAGAGAGTGATTGGCATTGGAATGGGCTGCCCAGGGAGGTAGTGGTGTCGCCATCCTTAGAGGTGTTAAGCAAAGCCTGGATGGGGCACTTAGTGCCATGGTCTGGTTGACTGGACAGGGCTGGGTGCCAGGTTGGGATGGATGACCTTGGAGGTCTCTTCAACATGATTGATTCTGTGATTCTGTCATTTTGCAATGCTGGATATGAAAATAATGAAAATAATCCTGTAATCACAGGACTGGTTTGGTGGTCATTAGTTACTACCTTCAATTCATTTCTTTCAGCCAACCCAATCTGCTCTCCAGACAGAGCCAGGCACTATGGATCTTGTGTTTCACTGAGTGACTGTGGATTGATTTCTTTCCTGTTGGTTGTGAGAACAGCAAGGTTCATTAGTTGTAAACAGGCAAGTTGAGGGCAATCAGCACCTTCCTGGCCCCCTGAGTGTGTGTTCATGTGGTGCAGCCTCGACTGGGGCTTGAAGATGAAACTGGTGTGCACACTACTCACCCAAATGGAGGCAGACCTCTTCAAAGCTAGTTTCACCCTCTCAGTCATAGATGTGTTTGTTTTCTCTGCTCATGAAGCAAACTCTCTGCCCCTGGAGGTGATTGATGGCCCAGAAGAATGACTCTCCTTATCCACAGGCCACCTATGCTGCTTTTCTCCTGTGACTTTTGGGCCTCCCTATATAAACTCTGACCCAGCTAGATAGCAACCAGCTGAAGTCATCTTTTTAAGCTTGCATAAAGGCTGTGAGAGTTGGGGCTGTTCAGCCTAGAGAGGAGAAGACTCTGGGGAGACCCTGTACTGGGTCTTCCAGTGTCTAAAAGGGAGCAACAGGCTCAGAGGCAATGGTTTGAAAGTAGAGTAGGGTAATGGATGAGAGTCACAGCAACATGCAGGTTAGCAAAGCCCCTCAAGAGCACCAAGGCCAATTCAGAAGCCTACTCGACAAGATTCACCTTAAACTGTATCTCCAAGCACCACACCCAAACCACCCTTAAACACATCCAGGCTGGGTGACTCCACCACCTCCCTGGGCAGCTCATTCCAGTGCCTGACCACTCCCTCCAGGAAAAAAACTCTTTCCTAATGTCCAATGTAAACCTCCCCAGCCTCAGCTTGAGGCCATTGCCCCTTCTTCTGTCTCAAATTACCTGTGAGCAGAGCCCAGCAGCAGCCTCTCCACTGTGTCCCTTCAGGTAGCTGTAGAAAGCCATGAGGTCTGCCCTCAGCCTGCTTTTCTTCAAACTGAAAGTGAATTGAAGCTTGAAGATGGCAGATTTGGACTGGGTATTATGAAGAAATTATTTCCAGTGAGGGTGGTGAGACACTGGCACAGGTTGCCCAGGAAAGTTGTGGATGTTCCCTCCCTGAAGGTGTTCAAGGACAGGCTGGATAGGGACTGGAGCAACCAGGTCTGGTGGAAGGTCTTCCTATGAGGACAGGCTGCAAGAGTTGGAGCTCCTCAGCCTGGAGAAGAGAAGGCTTTGAGAAGACCTTGGAGTGGCCTTCTGGGATCTGAAGGGGGCTCCAGGAGAGCTGGGGAGGGACTATTGGCAAGGTCTTATAATGCCAGAATGAGGAGGAGGAATGGGTTTAAAGTGGCAGAGGGGAGATTGAAAGTGGATGCTAGGAAGAAGTTGTTTGCAGTGAGGGTGGTGAGACACTGGCACAGGTTGCCCAGGGAGGTTGTGGAGCACAAAATCGCAGAAGGTGATCACATTCTGTGCTTCTGTGCTCCACAACCTCTCTGGCAGTGCTCAGCACCAGCTTGGATGAGTCCTTGAGCAACCTGTTCTAGTGGGAGGTGTCCCTGCCTATGGTGGGGAAGTTGGAACTGGCTGAGCTGTGAGGTGCCTTCCAACCTAAACCATTCTATAATTCTATGCAGGTGTCCCTGCCAATGGCAGGGAGTTGGAACTGGCTGAGCTTTGAGACCCCTTCCAACCTAAATCATTCTAAGATTCTATGCAGGTGTCCCTGCACATGGTGGAGGAGTTGGAACTGGCTGAGTTTGAGATCCCTTCCAACCTACACCACTCTGTGATTCTATGCAGGTGTCCCTGCACACGGTGGAGGAGTTGGAACTGGATAATCTTTAATGCCCCTTGCCACCTAAACCGTTGTGTGAATCTATGATTACTGAACTGTAGCAGCCTGTGTTCAGCTTGGGCAGGACATTGGATATCTTGGGGGTGACAGTGAGAATGCTGCTTCATGCAAACGAATGCAAATGTGCTCTTACAGTTGATGTTTGGCTGCACTTTAGAACCAGCAGAAGCAGGAAAGTCATTGTCAATCTGATCCTTTCAAACCTTGAGTTTGTAGCTGGTTGCTAAGAGTGGGCAGGGTCAAGTTGTTGATCCTTCACTTTGCTGGCTCAGTTCAACTACTCAATCTACAACTACCTGGCTGAACTGAGCCAGCAGTGTGCCCAGGTGGCATGGAAGGCCAATGGCATCTTGGCTTGTGTCAGCAACAGTGTGGCCAGCAGGACTAGGGATGTAATTCTGCCCCTGTACTTGGCACTGGTGAGGCCTCACCTTGAGTGCTGTTTGCAGTGCTGAGAACCTCACTTCAAGAAGGATATTGAGGTGCTGGAGTGGATCTAAAGGAGAGTGATGAGACTAGGGAGAGGGCTAGTGGGAAAGGATGATGAGGAGAGTCTGAGGAAGCTGGAGGTGTTCAACCTGGAGAAGAGGAGACTCAGATGGGACTTATCACTTTCTACAACTACCTGAAGGGAATTGCAGTCAGGTGGGGGTCAGGCTTTGCTCCCAGACAACTTGTGACAGGCAGAGGGCATGGCCTGAAGCTGCACCAGGAGAGGGTTAGATTGGATATTAGGAGGCAGTTCCTCATGGAGAGGGTGATTATGCACTGGGATGGACTGCCCAGGGAGGTGGTGGAGTCTTTAAGAGAAGACAGGATGTGGCACTTGATGGCATGGGTTAGCTGATGTAGTGGACTTGAGTCATAGTCTGGACTTGATGATATCAGAGGTCTTTTCCAGCCTCAGTGATCACAGTATCACAGTCTCACAGTATCATCAGGGTTGGAAGAGACCTCACAGATCATCAAGTCCAACCCTTCACCACAGAGCTCAAGGCTAGACCATGGCACCAAGTGCCACGTCCAATCCTGCCTTGAACAGCTCCAGGGACGGCGACTCCACCACCTCCCTGGGCAGCCCATTCCAGTA
>WAAF01000034.1:0-12018 GCA_013400475.1 Tricholaema leucomelas
GTGCTTGCTGGTTTGTGTTTTGTTTGTTGTTCTCAGCACGCTCCGCTGGCCCCTACTGCATCAGTCCCCCGCTGCATCAGTCCCTTCGCACAGGCGCGTGAGGGAGCCGACCCTGCTGCCTCTCCTCCCTTCTCTCTGGGTGCCTCCGCGTGGGGAAGCCTCCCGTTCTCCTGAAAGCAGTAGCTCTAAGCGCCGGAGCAGATCTCGGTGCTGGGTCTGATCCCGGTGCCGCTGCCTCTGCAAATGGCGGTCTGCTGCTGCCTCTCTCTCTTTCAGATCTCGCGCCGCAGTACGGCTCTGCCCCCCGCTGCATCAGTCCCTTACCTTACTATGGTAAGGTTGGCTGACTGCCAACCTGATTGGTCATTGTGTGGCCAATGAGATCATTAATCTTGGCCCACATATAATAAATAGAGATACACAGGCTCACGTGCCAGTTCATTCGCTCACTAGCTCATTTGCCCACGTGCTCATTCACTAGTTCACTCGCTCAGTTCCCTGCATACTTACTTGCAGAGCTCACTTAAGCCTGCCTTTATGGAGCTCAGACTCCCATGCAGCTGTGCATCCCACTGCACGCCCACTGCCTTATGGCCTGGTGTGCCATTGCCACAAGTTTCCAGGAGCAGACCCACTTGTCTGCACAGGATTGTCTTTCCTCTGCACCTGGAAATCCTGCCTACAAATTCCCTGGACACAGCATCCAGAGAAGCCAGCAGCACAAGGTCAGAGACTATTTCCCCTGAAGCCGGGAGGATTCCAGCCTCAGAGTCCACAGGTGCAGACCCTGAAGAGTTGGACACTTTATATAGGCTGTGACATAGCCCCGGAGGGTGATTTATAACTAATCAGAATTGTGAGTAAATTCCTCTCTAATTTCTATTGCGTCTGCCATAGAGCAGAAAGCTTTCAGCCCACCCTGCTGGGCAAATAGTATATAGACGACAAGTGGCATTATGCTGTGGGGAAAACTCTCTCTGTTTAATACTTTGAATGTATGCTAGTTATTATAATAGTTACAAATTGATATATATTCTCATAATGTATTCATAACCGTGTAGAATATATATTAATATTATAAGTTCAGTGGTTGGGGGTGGTAAGAGTTCAAAATATTGAAATTAACGAATATATATATTTTTATAAATATTCTCGTGTCAATTAATTTCTCCCCTCCGTGACACCTCCCTTCAGGTAGTTGTAGACAGCAATGAGGTCACCCCTGACCCTCCTCTTCTCCAGCCTAAACAACCCCTGCTCCCTCAGCCTCTCCTCACAGGCCTTGTGTTCCAGGCCCCTCACCAGCCTTGTCGCCCTTCTCTGGAGACGTTCCAGCACCTCAACCTCTCTCTTGAATTGAGGAGCCCAGAACTGGACACAGGACTCAAGGTGTGTCCTGACCAGTGTGATCTGGTATAAGTGATCCTGCTCTGCCAGGGGTGTTGGATTAAATGATCTTTTGAGGTCACTTTCAGCCCCTGACATTCTGTGATTCTCTGAAAATGTTTTTTAATTAAAAAACCAAACAACAACAACAAAACAACAACAAAAACAAACAACCCCCAAATAAAACAAATAAACAGACACTACAGAAACAAACAAAAAACCATAAGCAACTCTTCTTCTTTTGTGCTTTTTTACTCAATAAATAAATGTTCTAGAATTACTGGAAAGTCAATATGCTGTCCATTCATGAATTGTGTCTCCTTTCTCTCTCTTACACAAATTATATTGTTTGTGTAACTTAATTTGCAGACAAGGCATAAAGGTTCAGGAGACTCAAGTGTCTGATAACTTAGGGTAGAGAATTATACGTTGTATAAATTTTTCCTACGTCTGAGATCTGACAGTAGAGGTTGCTTGAGTAGATCACCACCTGCTGCAAGAGCAAGAGCTCATTAACATGGACTCCCCAAAGGAGGTAGTATGTCATGCTCTTGCCTCAAATACGCAGATAAATTGTACTGGTGCAATGAATGATATCTGCTCTGATTCTCAGTGGGGAAATCACAGAATGCTATTGCCTTGTGTTTTCAAGAAGTCTAATCTAGAGAGCTCTGATGTTGACACAATTCCAAATTTTGACATTTATGAGATAAATCATAACAATTGCAAAATTGTATTAATTATAACAATAACAGCAATAAGAAAGCGGAGTTGATTTTATGTGGTGATTTATTGCTGAGGATATGTGTCATAATAATAAGTATTTCTCTGTGTATATATATGACTGCTTCACAATCGTATCTTCTGTTAGGTTTAGCAGTAAATAAACAAATAAAATAAACTGTTTAAACTCAAGATTATCTGAAATTTAACAGGCCTTCTTGGTCCATATTCTTTATATGCACGCAAAAACCATGACAGTGTTAATGGAATGTTAATATATTCTTAAAGGCTGAGAGAATTGCCTTTGAAAGTAAAAAAAAAAAAAAAAAAAAGGAAAAGAAGAAGGGGAAGGCAGGAAAAGAGAGAGACAAGAGAGAAGAAAAAAAATAGAAAGAAGTGGTTTGATTCTGAGGTTGCAGATATTCTCTGAGGGGAAGGACAGAAGGACTATGAAACAGCTCTTTCCCTTTATCATGCAAGCAATTACTGGCAATTTGTTCTGGCCAGTAAAACTTCTGATATTATCATGGTTGCTGAGTAATTTATTATCAAAGTTTAATGCGAAAACAGGTGACTGTGTAATCACCAATCTAAGAACAGAAATAGAATCATTATTTCTTCCAGAAGAGAACAGGGCAGGATGGGGGGAGAGTGATGAGGGTTCCCCCCCCCACTCTTTCTGTCAATTGACTTAACTGCCAAAAGGCTATTCATCACATCACTATGAATTATAAAACCTCCATTAAATATTCATAAAAGTTTTGAAATGAATGTGTGATAGAGATGAAAGCCAGGCTAATTTAAATACCTACCAGACCTGTCTTAATTACAGAGGTAAAATAAGATATAAAAATTACAGCAGCAAGGAAAGGGGGAAAAAAAAAGTTGAAACAGTTATTCCATACATTATGTGCAGCTTCATAACCAATATGTAATTACATAACCAATATGTAAATTACATAACCAATGTTATGTAATTTGTACACAAGCTGAAGCATATACATCTACTGAAATAAATCAGTTTTTGAGTTAAATTCTATCTATACTACTGGGGCATTTTTTACTTTGTTGGAAAAGATGCTAGACTCAGCTGAGCTGGGAATTACAAATGAGACTTTATATTTACAGCTTAGCACAGTATACAATCAGGAATTTACAATATATACAGCTATACACAGAAATATACAAGTTTTTAAAAGTAATACAGAAACACAACAGCCCTCCCAGAAACCAGAGTCTCCAGGAGGGACTCCCAACCACCCTTCCACCTTCTTTCCAGCCCTCTATGTGCCCAATTCTGGGCTCCTTAATTCAAGAGAGATGTTGAGGTGCTGGAACGTGTCCAGAGAAGGGCAACAAGGCTGGTGAAGGGTCTGGAACACAAACCCTATGAGGAGAGGCTGAGGGAGCTGGGGTTGTTTAGCCTGGAGAGGAGGAGGCTCAGGGGAGACCTCATTGCTGTCTGCAACTNCTTGGAGGTCTCTTCCAACCTGGTTGATTCTATTCTATTCTATTCTATTCTATTCTATTCTATTCTATTCTATTCTATTCTACCTTATCCCAGATTTTACCTTACATTCAAGTTGAGTTTGGAAGATCGGCCAGGGGTGTTAGGAAGCAAAAAGTTTGGGTACACAGACAGCAGGTTAGGGAGAAGAGTGCAGGCAGCCAGAGACACATAGCAACTGTGTTATCCATGTTTGTGTGCTTGATTTTATACATCTCAGCAAGCCTATGAACAAGTAGACGTCAACATTATTTCCTTTTCATGGCCTATAATCTAATTCTTCTCACCAAAAATATTCCATCTGTCTTCAAACTAGCATAGAGCCAAAAATCTCAAGGTAGATGACATTCACTGCTCTGTCTTTACCTACCCATTCAGTCACAGAATCACAGAATGGTCAGGATTGGAATGAACCTCTTGAAATGCCTATATAGAATGTATAGAATCAATCAGATTGGAAGAGATCATCCAGTCTGGCCTATCACCCAGCCCTAGCCAGTGAACCAGACTGTGGCACTAAGTGCCTCAGACAGGATTTTACTGAACACCTCCATGGATGGCAATTCTACCACCTGCCTGGGCAGCCCATTCCAATGATGAATCACTCTCTCTGTAAAGAACTTTCTCCTAACATCAGGTCTAGACCTTCTTCGGCACAACTTGAGACTGTGTCCCCTTGTTCTCTTGCTGGTTGTCTGGGAGAAGAGACCAACCCTCACCTGGCTACAGCTTCCCTTCAGGTAGTTGTAGACAGCAATGAGCATCCTCAAATGATCTAGTCCAGATCCTCTGCCAGAGCAGACTGACCTAGAGCAGTGTGGTGGAGAGTCCCAAGGATCACAGAATGGGCTTGAATGTGTTTTCCTGCCTTTCTGTATTGCCGCCAGTGGCGGGAAAACAAGGCAGAGAAACCCTGACAACATAATCTAGTTTGGTCTGGTTGCACGAGACGGGTTCATAAGATCATGCCCCTGTCGTGTGCAAGGCGTCTGTGCCCCCCATTTTTGGAAGAGAACAGCCTGTGGGTTCTTCTTTTTTTTAATATCTCTGGGTGATTGCCGAAGGTGATTGGATGATAATATGGCCAATGAGACTATTAACCTTGGCCATTATCCTATAAAAGGAGAAAAACAGGTGCATAAGGTGCTTGCTTGCTTGCCTTGCGTGTTTGCCTGTATGCTCATCTGTTCTTTGATTACCTGCCACCCGCCTGCCACCTCAGCCTGATGTGACAGCAGTCAATTCCACATGGAATTCACCACAGCACTTCTATTAATTATTTTCCTGCCTATGTTTTGGACCACAGACATTTGACTGAAGACTAGTGATTATTCTTCATTCTTTATTCAAGTTGCTAAATGAATTTAGCTAACTTCACAGGCAGTGATGTGATGGCTTGGGTGTTCCCCGCCCCCCCACACTTTAGAAATCACCCAGACTAGACTCAGCCAGCTCTGGAAATTTGAATGAAGCTTATATTTACAGCTAGCCCAGTTTACAAGCAGATATTTACAGTATATACAGATATATACAGAAATATACAAGGTAAAAGGTAATACAGACACAACTCCCCTCCCAGAAACCTGAGTCCCCAGGAGGGGCTCTCAACCACCCCTCACCTTTCCCCTGCCCGTCTCAACCTTACNATTCTGTAAAATAGTTCTGCTAACTGCATCCAAGAACTTGTGTGGATAGTTGTAAATAGGTTTGGGGAATTATCTTTGTATATATATTAATAAATTATTTAATAACTTTTAAATCAGCCTCATTGTATTTTACCCCAAACTAGGATTTCAATTAACCCATCCATAACAAGCAGGTTGCAGAGGACAGCATTGATATGGGTTTTGAATGACTCCAGAAATGGAGTCACCTCTCTGGCTAGCCAATTCTAGTGTTCCAGCACTCTCAAAGTCAAGGAGTTCCTCCTCATGTTTGGAAGGTTCTTCCTATGTTCAAGTTTAGGCCCATTGCCTCTTGTCCTGTCATTAGGCACCACTGAAAACAGATTGGTTCCATTTTCCTGACACCTATCCTTTCAATATTTGTATCAGCATTGATAAGATCCCCCCTCAGTCTTCTCTTGTCCAAGCTAAAATCCTCAAGTCCCTCAATCTTTCTCCATAAGAGAGATCTCCAGTCAACTAATCATCATTGTAGCTTTTTTCTATACCCTCTCAAGCAGTTCCTTGTCTTGAAGCACAGAGCTCAGAACTGGCCTCACCATGGTATAGAGGATGGGGGGAGGAGGGCCTCCCTCTATCTGCTTGCCACAATCTTCTTGATGCACCTCAGGATGTCATTGGCTTTCATGGCCACAAGGATACATTGCTGACTCATGGTCATCTTATTGTCCCCCAGGATTCCCAGTTCTTTTTCCACAGAGCTGCTTTCCTGCAGATAAGTCCCTCACTTGTGCTAGTGCATGGGGTTATTCTTGCCCAGGCGCAGCACTCTACACTTGCCCTTGTTGAATTTCTTTAGGTTCCACTCTGCCCAGCTCTTTTGTCCTGTCCAGGTTACACCAGATGCCAGCATAGCACTTTTGTGACATCAGCAAACTTGCTGAAGGTAGATGGTATCTTTTCATCCAGGTCGTGGATGAATATACTGAACAGGACTGAATCCAATATCAACTCCTGAGGACCACCACTTTTTATGGACCTCCAATTAGACTCTGTAACTGACCACAACTCTAAGTTTTATCTTTTATCTTGTTTCCAACCCACCCCACTGTCCATTCATCCAACCCACACTTTCTAATCTTGCCTATGAGAATGATGTGAGATACTGAGTCAAAACCCTTACTGAAGTTCCCTGCTCACTGTAGGACAGCTGGACAAGATGACCTTTGATAGTCTCTTTCAACTTTATACAATCTGAAAGTGTGTGAATCTGTGAAGATAAGGTAGGCAGCGTCCACTGCCTTCCTCCCATCTATCCATCGAGTTATATTCTTGCAGAAGGCTATCAGATTTGTCAGATATCATAGGATCACAGGATGTTAGGGGTTGGAAAGGACCTCAAAGGACCATAAACTCCAACCTCCCTGTCAGAGCAGGACCATAGAATCTAGTGCAGGTCACACAGGAACACATTAAAAAGTGTCTTCAAATTCTCTATAGAAGGAGACTCCACAACCTCTCTGGGAAGCCTATTCCAGTGCTCCATGACTATTACAATAAAGAAGTTCTTCCTCATGTTGTGGTGGAACTTCCTGTGCTGTAGTTTATATCCATTGCCCCTTGTCCTATCACAGGCCACAACTGAGAAGAGTTTATCCACTCCGTCTTGACACCTAGCCCTTATGTATAGAATCATAGAATCATAGAATGGTTTAGGTTGGAAGGGACCTCAAGGATCATCCAGCTCCAACCCCCTGCCATAGGCAGGGACACCTCCCACTAGAGCAGCTTGCTCAAGGCCTCATCCAGCCTGGCCTTAAACACCTCCAGGGAGGAAGCATCCACAACCTCCCTGGGCAACCCGTTCCAGTGCCTTACCACCCTCACTGTAAAGAACTTCCTCCTAACATCCAGTCGGAATCTCCCCTCTTCCAGCTTAAACCCATTCCCCCTCATCCTAACATTACTAGACTGTGTAAATAGTCCCTCCCCAGCTTTCCTGTAGGCTCCCTTCAAATACTGGAAAGCCAGTATTTATAAACATTTGTTAGATCCGCTCTAAATCTTCTCTTCACCAGACCAAAAAGACCCAGGTCTCCCAGTTTCTCCTCACAGGGTATGTGCTCCAGCCCCTAAATCATTTTCACAGCCCTCTGTCTGACTCTTTAAAGTAGAACCCCACCCCTCCTAAACTGGGGAGCCCAAAACTGAATGCAATATTCCAGGTTAGGTCTCACCAGAGCAGAGTAGAGAGGGAGGAGAATATCCTTCTACCTGCTGTCCACCTTCCTTTTAAGGCACCCCAGCATCCTATTTCCCTTCTTGGCCACAAGGGCACATTGCTGTCCTGTGGATAGTTTGTTGTCCACCAGGACTCCTAGGTCCTTCTCCACAGGGCTGATTTTCATGACATCCCTTTGGTGAATCCATGTCGACTACTTCTGATAATCTTCATTTTCTCCAGATGATTTGAAATGGTACCTAGAATGAGAAGTTCTATCACATTTCCAGGAATGAAGATGAGGCTAACTGGCCTGTAATTTCCCAGGGTTTCCTTTTCGCCCTTTTTGAAGACTGGGGTGACATTTCCTCCAGTTTTTTTATACCTCGTTTGCACTCCATGATTTATTAAACATCTTAGAGAACATCTTTGTAATGATTTCTGCCAGCATTCCATCAGGACCCATGGACCCAGGATACCCAGTTTATTCAACTGATTTCTAACTTGATCCTTCTCAACCAAGGAAAGTTTTTTCCTCCAGACTTTCTCTGTATCCTCCAGTGGTCTGAGAACCAGCCTTAACAGCAATGACTGAGGCAAAGAAGACATTCTGCAACTCCATTTTTTCTGTATCTTCTCTCACCAGGTCTCTCACCTCATTCAATAATGGACCAATATTTTTACTGGTATTCTTTTTACTGATGATGTACTTGAAGAAGTCCTTGTTATTTTTTACATCCTTCTCCACATCTGCTTTCAAAAGGGCCTTAGATTTCCTTGTGTCTTCTCTACAAATTCTGGCAATGTTCCTGTATTTCTCCCAAGTAGCCAGTCCCTTTTTCCACATCCTGTGGATTTATTCCTTTAGAGTTTTTCCAGAAATTCCTTGCTTATCTACTCAGGCCTCTTACCTTCCCTGCTTGATTTCTTATTCATGAAAATGCACCAGTCTTGACTTTGGAAGAAGTGGTGCTTGGATATTAATGAGACCTCTTTGGTCTCCATTATCTTCTAGAGCCCAAACCCATGTGATACTTCGAAGGAGGTCTTTGAAGAGGTCAAAATTTCCTTTCTGTGGAAATGAAGGGCTCAGAGCCTAAGACACCTCTTAGTGGTGACAAACCTTGGGACTGAGAATACATTATGTTAATTGACTACAAGATCTGGAGTGCAGATTAGGTAGGCAGTAGCTTTTGGGATGCATGCTTAGTACATGCATAGCCTGTGAATCATCAGTCAGTGAATAAGATGCTTAGAAGAGAGACAACAAGATTCATGAAAGGATCGTCTGCTATAGCCATCCTCTTGTTATCTATGTCTGGCCCTTTGGTATCCCTGGCTGGCTGCCTGTTGTTCTGTGCCAGCCTCTGCCAGCCCCTTGTCAACCCCCTGTCATTCTAGCACTTCTTACTGAGGGCTACTAATTGTTTATACACTCTGTTATGTGCTATTCAGAGTGAGGCTCAGAATTGTATAAAAGCTCAATATTTCAGGAAATAAGGTAGACTGCAGAATCACCATGGGACTGGTTATTCCTTTATGCAGCATTTCTCCCTAAGTCCAGGGTTACTGTCTTACCACCCATCTACTTTCTCCCATGATTCCACCCTCTCATGGTCAGTGTAGTCAAGATTAATTCCAAATTTCACATCACCAATCAGAACTTCTGTGTTAACACAAGTTTTACCAGCACATCTCTCCTCATAAGGTCCTCCATTATCTGTGTCATAAAGATATCATTAATGCCCTCCAGGAATCTCCTGCACTGTTTGTGCGTCACTGTGCTGTCTTTCCAGTAGATATCAAGGTGCTTAACATCTCCCATAATAATCACGGCATATGATCATATGACCACTTTAAGCTGTCTGTAGAAGGCCTCATCAGTTTCCACTTCCTGCTTATGTGGCCTATCGTAAACACCCATGTCAATGTCACCCACATTAGCCTGCCTCTTAATTCCTACTTGCACACTTTCAGCTGGTTCTTCTTCCCCCAGAGGCAGAGAGCAATACATTCCAGTTCCTATCTCACATGCAGAGCAATTCCACCGTCTCATTTCACTGTATAGTCTTTCTTAAAAAGTATGTAGCCATCTGTTGGAACACTCCAATCATGAAAGACAATCCATCATGTTTATGTGATGGTGATTAAGTCATAGTTATCATGCTGCACAATGGCTTTAAGCTCTTCCATTTGTTGCCTGTGCTTCATGAACCAGTGTAGATGCATTTGAGCTTGGCTATTGATTTTGAAGCTAACATTGGTGTGCCACCCTTAAATTCATCTGTAGTGTGTGTGGTTTTATTCCTTTCCTCCACTGAACCTAGGGTGACTGAATATAGTTTGTCTTAATATTAAATTATGATACATTTTAAAGAAAGAACAAATTGTCATAATTAGAAACAAGCCATAGTGGCAGCAATCATCCATTCACCAAAAAAAGTAAAATCTTATCTGTGATAACATATGCTTAAGACCACTTTTGGGCAGGTAGCTAAACTTCTCAAGCCTCTTGCAATTCTTTTCCTTTGTTATTAGTCTAATCAGTAATAGAATAGAATCATAGAATTATAGAATCAGTCAGGGTTGGAAGGGACCACAAGGATCATCTAGTTCCAACGTCCCTGCCATGAGCATGGACACCTTGCCCTAGATCAACCTCAGCCTTTTCCATGTCACTCGTGATCATTTCACCTGTTTCCTTTCTGAGGGGGCCCACACATTTCCTAGGCTTCTTTTTACCATTAATATATCTGTAGAAATTCTTGGTGTTGCTTTTGACCTCCCTGGCTACATTCAATTCAATCTCTGCCTTGTCTTTCCTAACCGCATCTCTAGCTGTTCACACAGCTTCCTTATATCCCCCATTCTCGCTGTCCTTTCTTCCACTCCTTGTAGAGTTTCTTTTTGTGTGACAGTGTGTCCAGGAGCTCCTTGATGAACCAGGCAGGCCTCCTGGCATTCTTCCCTCCTTTCCTTTTTTTTTGGTATACAGAGCTACTGGACACAGAGGAGGTGATTCTTGAATACTAATCATCTGTCCTGGGTTCCTCTTCCCTCTAGAGCTTCATTCTATGATACTTTGGCCAGCAGATCTCTGAAGAGATGAAAGTCTGCACACCTAAAGTCTAGGCTCATAAGCTTAGAATATGTCCTCTTCGTTGCCCTGAGGATCTTATATTCAACTGCGTCACGGTCACTGCAGCCAAGGCTGTCCCTGAGCCTCACATGAGTCACCAGCTCTTTCTGATTGGTGAGAACATAGTCCAGCATAGCACCTTTTCTTATTGGTTCCTCTACCATATGGAGGAGGAAGTTGTCATTATTGTGGAGGGCTTGTAGGCCTGAAAATAGGCTTATTTTATGCCTTGCCTTGCCCAAACATGTTTTCCTCCCCAAACCAGGAGTAAACAAGTCCAAAACAGGGGTAAACACATTAAATGGGTAAACAAGCACAAAAGGGGCACAATAGGCCTGGTGCCCCAAAGTCTGGCCTGCCTCAGGTCCAGGTTGTAAACAGGTTATGTAACGTGGTTGTAAACATGTTGCATAAGCCCACACTGTCAGCACGTGGCCCAGCCTATGCTCTTCGCATATTCGGGGGTACCAGGCAAGTGATCTCACCTATTACGGTATTGTTTGGCTGACTGCCAAACCCTGATTGGTCACTCTAGTGGCCAACGGGCCATTCATCTCAGCCCACAGTTCATAAATGAAAGCACACAGGTAAACAAGGTGCTTCTACGTGCTCCTGCATGCTCTAGCTTCTGCATGCTCTCACTTGCTCTGACTTCACCTGCAGCTTCACTTGCTTGACCTCTTGCCTCACCAGCGTGCTCACACTCACGCTCAGGCCCCGTGCGCAGGCCCCCTCCCTGCTCAAAATCACTTACATCCAGGCACACCTGCTTATTATTATTAGATTTAGCCTGTTATTATCTAAGGAGCTCAGACTCCTGTGCAGCTGTGTATGCCCACTGCCTTCATTACCTGGTGAACACCATTGCTGCCAAGATACTAGGACACAGACCCTGCACATGATCAGCCTGCCAGCCAGCGCGAGAACCGTGCTCAGACGGCATCCTTTTCCTGTATCTGAGGTCATGCCAACAGTCCCTGGACCAGCCCCTGGACAAAGCATCCAGAAGGAGCCAGGAGATAAAGGGCAGAGATTGCATCCCTCGCCAGGAGAACAAGATTAGAGGCTGTATTCATTTGCCCAGATAGCTGGGAAGACTGCATCCTCTCCTCAGAAGCCAGGAGGATTATTCATATCCCTTAAAGCCAGGAAGGTTCCGTGTGATGTAGCCCCGGAGGGTGATTAATGATTACTGATAATTAATCAGAATTGTGAGTAAAAGCTTTAATGCCTCTGTAATTCTTTAGCCTCCTGCCATAGAGCAGAAAGAGTTTCAGCCGACCCTGCTGGGTAAATAGTATATTGACTCCAAGCGGCATTCAGCCGTGGCTAAAAATCCTCTCTCTGTTTATAGTTTAATGCTAGACATTGTAATGTAATTATAATAAGCAACAGGTGGGGTACAACTGATTCAGAG
>WAAF01000035.1:8644-30300 GCA_013400475.1 Tricholaema leucomelas
TGGCTGAACTCCATCTTGCTTTCTAACCTCACCCTCCATTTCCTTTGCTGATTCACCTTGCTTCTTAATCCCCCTGGCTGAACCTCCATTCTTCCTTGGGACTCGGGTAAGGTTGAGAAGGGTAGGGGAAAGGTTTCTGGGAGGGGAGTTGTGTCTGTATTACCTTTTTACCTTGTATATTTCTGTATATACTGTAACTATCTGCTTGTAAACTGTGCTAGCTGTAAATATAAGCTTCATTCAAATTTCCAGAGCCGACTGAGTCTAGTCTGGGTGATTTCTAAAGTGGAAGGGGGGGGGGCAGGGAACACCCAAACCATCACAAAAGATGAGAGCATTACCTGCTAAAGAAGGGACACTAGAAAGCAGCTTTAATAAAAACAGTACTTCCTATGGAAGATTCACGGAAAGCAATGATGGAAGGTTGAAGAGAACGCATGGAAACGAAGCACAGGCAGAGGAAATTCCAAGATGCCAAAAAAAGAAAAGCAACCCATTACATAACCAGGATTGTACCAATAACAAAAAGAGCATGCTTATGAATGCAACATGCTTACTATAAATGGCAAAGAATTTTCTGAAGACATGACAATTTCTTACTCACACACATAGGAAAAAAAGCTTACTTGAGGCTAGTGATAAGAACAAGTGCCAAAAAATGGATCACAAATGGAAGTAATTTTGAATCATACTGAGATTATGAGCTCATAAAAAATATTTCATTTTATAATGGTACTTTAATTCATTCATGAATCATGGAGTTAGCAGTTGAAGGCTGCTCATCTTTGCAACAACCAGATATTTAATCATGGAATCATAGAATGGTCTAGGTTGGAAGGGACCTCAAGGATCATCCAGCTCCAACCCCCTGCCATAGGCAGGGACACCTCCCACTACAGCAGCCTGGCCTTAAGTAAGAATAGAATTTAAGTAAGAATAGAATCAAAATTCAAGGATGCCTATCGCCACCCTACACAGTACCTCCTGTCTAAAATGTTAGATAAAAATCCTCTTAAGTGTACAAAGGGAATTTGGTTCTAGAGAAGAGTATATAATCAACTACTATAGAGTTATTAACTAACAGATTTCACATGCATAAACTCCAAATGATCACATGATTAAGGAAAGTCAATTCTGCATGAAAATTATTGTTAAATGTTGCCTACTATTGTTTAATGTTGCCTACTATTGTTTAATGTTGCCTACTATTGTTTAATGTTGCCTACTATTGTTTAATGTTGCCTTACATTTTTACAGACAATATATTAGATGACAGCTAATCGTTTTTGAAAGAAACACTCACAGCTGAACCACTTCCCCCAGAACTGTTTTGCCATTAATTTATTCCACCACACACATAGGTTCCCTACACAGTTGGTAAAAAAAAACCCACAGTTATCCAAATCATGGAAATGTCACTCTCAGATTTTGAATTCTCTTTCATTTTACAAACTTCCTCTCTTATTTAGCATTTTATATGGCAAAACCAGCGATACCTCTCATCTCCTAACTGACCTATTTAGTTGAAACATTTCCTGCTCCAGAGACTTTCAAACTGCATTTGGATATGTTCCAGTCTGGCCTGCCTTAGTTGATCCTCCTTTGACAGGGAGGTTTGACTCCATCTCCAGAGGTCCCTTTCAACCCCTACTATTCTGTGATTCTATGATTTGTATTTTTGCATGCACTCTAGAACATTTTAGTACAGCAGAGGACTATGGCAGTGATATTTGGTATTAATTACCACAGAATCCTGGCTTTATAAAGTATCTGGGAGAACCTATAAAACAAGAAATACTGTCATTATGAGTGCATTTCATCTCTGAAACACCATGATGACTCTTCAGCCTAGCACGGAAAACAACTCCAATCAAGTTAATTGCTAATGAGGCAAAAGTGAAAAGCAAAATAGGTAACACAACACAAAATCTTAACAGGCAGAAAAGTACTAGTGAGAAGAGATGGGTCACAGCAGGTAAGTTTTGACTCTGGAAAACACAATTACTTCCAAGCAGAATGAGCATCCTTTAAAGGCTCCTTTCCATCTGACAGGCATTGACAAGGTGCTTCCAAATGCAGCCCTGTATGAGCATGCAAGAACAACAGGATAACTGAAGCAGCAAACACTCAAATGGAAAACACTGTAGTTGAACATACAACTGGACTTTGAAACATATCAGCTGCAATTACAAGCCAGTCAGTAAATGAAGTAGGTAAATCTCAAGGAAAATATTTTAATGAAGAAAAATAAAGGGCCTGAGAACAGCTACTCATTCCCCTTCCTTTGTCGCCTGTCAAATTTCAAAATGTCACCCAAACAAATGCATATAATTAGTGCTAATTAACATTCTTCAATCATATAAAAAAATGTTTTTCTCCTTTTTGCTTTCCATTGAAAGACTAAAATTCATTTCCAGAGGATGCAGTCCAATAACTTACCCTACCCACAGAAAACCCCAAACTACAACAACAACAAAAACCTGAACAACAAAAGTAAACAAACATAAACCCCCCAAAAACCCCAAAGCACCAACCAAATGCAAACATATTACAGGACCTAGGGGCCATTCATAGAATCAACCAGGTTGGAAGAGACCTCCAAGATCATCCAGTCCAACATATCACCCAGCCCTGTCCAATCAACTAGACCACAGCATTCAGTGCCTCATCCAGGCTTTTCTTGAACTCCTCCAGGGACAGTGATTCCACCATCTCTCTGGGCAGCCCATTCCACAAACTAGATAGGAGGTAAACTTCACAGCAATCCAATAAAAATAGAAAAAAAAAAAATAACAGGAAGCAAGGCTCTGTGACTGTAAGCAAATTTCATGCCGAAAATTAGCTCTGCTCACTTTGCTTTAAAATATTTCTTTAAAACAAAAGAAAAAAAAAAGGAAAATATTATTCATTGCTCCCTGTCTACAACATTGTGCTAGTTTGAAGCTAGCTAGAATGTTTTGGTGAGAAGAACTAGACTACAGGCTGTGAAAGGAAAACAAGGGTGATGTCTACTTCACTCAGGCTTGCTGAGAGGTATAAGAGCAAGAATCCAAACATAGATAAGGCACTTCTGCTTGGGGCACTGCCTGAGCTGCACTTCTCTCTAACCTCTCTGCCATCTCTCTGATTAATCCACTTCGCCTCCTAACCCCCTGGCCGAACCTCCATTCTTCCTTGGGACTGGGATAAGGTTGAGAGGGGTGGGAGAAGGTGGAAGAGCAGTTGGGAGGCCCTCCTGGGGACTCAGGTTTCTGAGAGGGCTGTTGTGTTTCTGTATTACCTTTTACCTTGTATATTTCTGCATATAAGTGTATATACTGTAAATATCTGCTGGTATATTGAGCTAAGCTGTAAATATAATCTTCATTCAAATTTCCAGAGCTGGCTGAGTCTAGTCTGGGTGATTTCCAAAGTGGGGGGGGCAGGGAACACCCAAACCATCACAAACATCTAGCAAAATAATATTGTCAGAATTATTTTTTGAGAATAGCTATTTAAACAAATTTAGTACCTGGCAAAACCTGACACATAGATAGGATTTTAAGTGGCTGCTGAGCACCTTCATACACAGAAGTAAATGGAGTAAAAAGCATGGTAGAATTCTTCTATTACATGCTTGTAGGCATCCTGAGAGATTACCTGAATACATTACTTTGTGGATTTTTTTTTTCCCCCTCACATAAGAGCGATATTTTTACACTCAATCCTCCAAGAAAATATTCCTAATAACCTAAAGGCTGCATTGTTTCTAATGTGAAAGGTAGTTTAAACCCTCAAAAAATATAATGTTTGCAGTGACAGAATAAGAGAGAGCAGCCTTAAGCTGGAAGATTTAAGCTGCATATGAGGAAGATGTTCTTTATAGAGAAGATGGTGAGACACTGGAACAGGTTGTCCAGAGAGGTCATGGATGCTCCGTCCCTGGAGATGTTCAAGGCCAGGTTGGATAAGGCCTTGAGCAACCTGGTCTAGCAGAAGGTGTCTGAGTCCACGGCAGTGGGTTAGAACTAGACATTCTTTAAGACTCCTTTGAACTCAAACTATTGTATGAGTCAATGATTATTCTATGTGGCTCCTCATTCTTCCATAGCATCTGGAAACCAGATGCTAAGCTTGGAGACAAATGCAGGCAAGAAACCACTGCAAGTCATTTCACACTGTGAGACAGGTCTCTTTTAGTACAACATCCATTACTGGGCACTCTGGAGACTTTTTCAATTTGACATCAGGAGTAAAGACCAACAGACAAGCGCTTGGAGGACATCAAAATTGTAAAACAGAGCAAGCTGTGTCAGACGGAGTGAAAGTGGCTGCGGATTACATCCACAACCTTTGAAAAGGAAATGAATTCTTGAAAATCTAGGCCATAAAAATGAAATAAATATAAACTATATATATATAAGTCTACTTGTAAAGTGTATCTACTAGTGCTCCTCTCCAGGTCCTTAGATGGCATACATATTGGTACATGAATCAATGCTAGCTTTTACTTCAGAACACCTAAGCCCCAAAGTAGATGCGTGTGTTTGTTTTAAAAGAATGTTTATAAACATAATATTACTACATAAATACTACTACTAGTTTACTACAGTGGAAAAGTTGGAACTGACACATGTAATAGCAGGATAACAGAAGACAAGAGGATGCCTAGTGTGATGGTTTGGGTATCCCCAGCCCCCCACACTTTTAGAAATCACCCAGACTAGACTCAGTCGGCTCTGGAAATTTGAATGAAGCTTATATTTACAGCTGGCACAATTTACAAGCAGATATTTACAGTATATACAGTTATAGACAGAAATATACAAGGGAAAAAAGGTAATACAAACACAATTCCCCTCCCAGAAACCTGAGTGCCCAGGAGGGGCTCTCAACCACCCCTCACCTTCCCCCTACCCCTCTCAACCTTATCCCAGTCCCAAGGAGGAATGGAGGTTCGGCCAAAAGGGTTAAAAAGCAAGGTGAAGCAGCCAAGCAAAGGAGGGTGAGGTTAGAAAGCAAGATGGAGTTCAGCCAGCAGTCTCAGCTTCTCCCCAGCAGGCAAAGCTCCCCAGCGAAGAGAAGCAAGTGCCCGTCCTGTAATCTTTGTTTTGCCTTTCTTCTTTACACATCTCAGCAAGACTGTGAGGGAAGTAGACCTCACCATTGTTTTCATTTTACAGCCTATCATCTAGTTCTTCTCACCAAAACATGCTAGCTAGGCTCAAACTAGCACACCTAGCTTCAAAGAAACAAATATGCATAAAGGAAAAAAAAAATATCAACAAACCCAGATGCTGATAAAAAGGCAGGATCACAAAAGTTTCAGATGGATAAGCAATACGAATACAAAACTCAACACCACACCAAAAAAACTATCATCTTTTGTTTGAATCATTTAAGAAGAACACATCCAACTCTTTTTTTTTTCAAATTTAAGATAAAAATTTAGTCAAACAGGGAGTCAACTGAGCAAAAAATTCTCTGGAGAGAAATTTAATCAGACTTTCTTGTGCATCTCAGTCTATGGGGCATTCACACTCAATGATGACTGATAAAAGTAGATACCAAAAGCAATCAGCTTCATTTAGTCTGGAATTACAAATACATTATTGTTCACCTGATTATGTGTATTTTATGTAACATGACCT
Organism: Tricholaema leucomelas; assembly: GCA_013400475.1. Classification (NCBI taxonomy): domain Eukaryota; kingdom Metazoa; phylum Chordata; class Aves; order Piciformes; family Lybiidae; genus Tricholaema lacrymosa; species Tricholaema leucomelas. Next base: position 14,275 of record WAAF01000035.1, read on the forward strand.
GTAAGATAGAATCATAGAGTGGTTTAGGTTGGAAGAGACCTCAAAGACCATCCAGTTCCAACCCCCTGCCATATGCAGGGACACCTCCCACTAGAACAGGTCACTCAAGGCCTCATCCAACCTGGCCTTGAACACCTCTGAGGAGGGAGCATCCATAACCTCCCTGGGCAGCCTGTTCCAGTGTTTCACCACCCTCACTGGAAAGAGCTTCTTCCTAACATCTACTTTAAAACTCCCCTCTGCCAGTTTAAACCCATTCATTACTCCTCATCCTGTCATTATAAGACCTTTCCCAAGTCTCAACTCTGAGTGGGTTTTTAAGAAGTGAGGTGAAGGCAGGAACTCTGCACCTGACAGAATGGAAAAGAAAAGCTGGGATATAAAGTTCACTGGGGGAAATAAAGAGGAAAATATTGAAATTATTATGGTCCTTATAAATAGTCCCTCCCCAGCCCTCCTGTAGTCCCCCTTCAGATACTGGAAGGCTACAAGGACTCTTCAAAGCCTTCTCTTCTCCAGGCTGAAGAGCCCCAACTCTCATAGCTTGGAATAAAGCATATCAGAAAAGCTCTTAATTAACAAGAAAAACAAGGTTTTCAACTATCAATGTTCTGCTCTCCCCCAAAATATTCTTCACTGATCCAAGTACATACAAAAATCACTTTTCTTCATTCTACCCTCCCAATTACACAATTAATTTGGAAATTAAAAAAAAAAAAAGGAGAAATATCAGTTTGGTTTTCTCTGAAGAGATGCTTTTAGGAATTCAAAAGTACAGACTGATATATGTAGTCTTCTATAGCTTTTCAATGAGACAGTGCAAACAATGTAAAAATGAAGATTACTGTCAATCTTTTCCATAGTATTTTACAACTTTGTAATCTTTATAGACCATGCTGATTAGTGGATATTATAACTGTACACCAAAATGACTTGCTATTTCAGTCTAAAGATGGTGATCTTCATACCAAAACCTGTTACAGCCTGTTGGCATCCTTGAAATTTGGGGCAATGAAAGGTGAGAACATCATCCATTCAGCAGCACTGTAACCATGTAAGCTATCTTGATCAGCACAAAAAGAAATAACCATAAACGATGGTCCCTGTCAGCTGTCATTACAATGCTCTAACACTGATAGTTCTGTTCACTTCTAAATTTAAACTTCTTGCATGAACTGATTATTTCACTTCCTACACAGGAACTTACACACTCAATAACCACACTTTTTCTATGCATAATTAGCTAAGTCTTCAGACAAATTTACTTCTATACTAAAGATTTCACTTATTGAATCAGAGAGGTGAAATACCCTGCTTGACTCTTATTACCCTGCAGGAAAATACATACAAGTACAGAATTTAAAGGTTATATTTTTGAGCACCATAACAAAAAACAACCAACCCCAAAACCCCACCAAAACACCTTGAGTACTCCGTCCAGTTCTGGGCCCCTCAATATAAGAAGGACATTGAGATGATTGAATGTGTCCAGAGAAGGACAACGAGGCTGGTGAGAGGNGGACTTGATGATCTATGAGGTCTCTTCCAACCTTGGTAATACTGTGAGACTGAGATACTGAAAACAAACCAAAAAAAACAAACTAACCAACTAAAAAAATACAATCCACCACCACTATTAAAAAGCAGAGGAAAAAAAAAAAAACCACACCGACACAAAAATGAAAACCAAAAAGCCCAACAAAAAAAAAAACCACAACCAAACCAAAACACACACAAACAAGCAAAATAACCAAGAAACCAAACAATGTAAAAACACCATCAGACCAAAGTCACATTGTGTCTTTCAAAAACCATCTTTGTGTACCATTTCCCAAAAACAGTACCATGATTTATATAGTTGCCTTAATTTAGGGTTAGAAGAATGTTTACAGTATAGAAAATGTGGAGTTTGATCCACTCAATAGCAGATATATAAAATAAACAATACCCTTTAGTAGCTAAATTACAGATAGATGAAGCACACTCATCTTTCAGTTCTTGGCCACACAATTCAATTGAAAGTCTGCTGGTTTTCCTTTATGCAGGGCTTTTGGATTACTGGTAAATTCATAGAATGGTTTGGGTTGGAAGAGACCTTAAAGATCATCTAGTTCCAACCCTCCTGCCATGGCAGGGACACCCTCCACTAGCCCAGGTTGCTCAAGGTCCCCTCCAGCCTGTATCTGAACAATTCCAGGAAGGGGGCATCCACAACTTCCCTGAGCAAGCTGCTCCAGTGTCTCATCACCCTCACTGTAAAGAATTTCTTCCTAACTTCCAGTCTAAATCTACCCTCTTCCAGTTTAAAGCCATTCCTCCTTGTTTTAGCACAATAATCCCTTCTAAAAAGTCCCTCTCCAGCTTTCTTGCAGGCCCCCTTCAGGTACTGGAAGGTTGCTAAGAGGTCTCCCTGGAGCCTTCTTTTCTCCAGGATGAAAAGCCCCAACTCTTGCAGCCTGTGCCCACAGGGGAGGTACTCCAGCCTTCTGATCATCTTTGTGGCCCTCCTCTGTACCTGCTTGAGCAGTTCCATGTCCTTGTGTTGGGCACCCTAAAACTGGATGCAGTACTCCACATGGGGTCTCATGAGATCAGAGTAAAGGGTAAAAGCCACTTCCTTCAACCTCCTGATCAGACTTCATTTGATGCAACCCTAATTGCCCTTCTGGGTTGCTGGCTCACACTTTTAATCAACTGACATCCCCAAGTTCTTTTTGAGACTGCCCTCAAACCTCTCCTTGCCCATCCTATATTTGTGCTTGAGATTGCCTTGGCCAAGATGCAGGACCTTATTGAACATCACAAGGTTGGCATGGGCCCACCTCTCAAACCTGTCCAAGTCCCTCTGCATGGCATCTCTTCCCTCCAGCATGTCAACCAAACCACAGAGCTAGGTGTCATCCACAGATTTGCTGATGACTTACTCCTTCAGAATACATAGATGAGCTTCTTTTTCCATTAAGGTGTTTTGTTGATTATACCATTTGCAAGAAAGTACATGTACACAAAGGTGCATGTGGCCTATGAGAAGCTAAAAACCAAATACAACTCTAGAATGCCTCATCATAGCACTATCTTGTTTTATAAGCAAGCCAAGTTGAATGCCCAAACCAATTCAGCTCTTCATTACTTAGCAAAAGATCTCAACAAAGATATCAGCACCACTAATAGTAGTTATTTGTGCAGTTTGAAAAGCAACCTGCTAGGAGTGGAAGTGATTGTAACAGGTATCACACAGACCATGAAACAAACACAGGTAGGAACTTTCAGATAAAAATCAGTATTTGCACTGTGTTACATGTGTGTTGTGTGTTATTGCAAGGCTGAACAGGATTTAAACAGTCCAAGGTGTAGTAAAGCAAACAGATAATGGAAGTTTGCCATATACAAGCCAGCAATTGAGGAATTAGTCCAAGCTTTAGTTTACATCCATTAACTGTATGCACATTTCTGCACTCTCCAGTTAATGCACACTCCACTTCTATCACAGAATCACCGTAGTTGGAAAAGGCCTTTAAGTTCAAGTCCAACTATTAACTCTACCAGGGCCACTAGTACACCATATCTAGATGACTCTCACATGCCTGCAGGAATAACAATTCAATCACTTCTTTGGACATCCTGTTTCAGTCTTTGAGCACCCTTTGCGTACAGAAGTTTTTCCTCTTATTTAACCTAAACCTCTCCCTCTCTACACCCTTACTTGAAAGGAGATTGTAGAGAGGTGAGATTCAGTCTGTTCGACCAAGTAACAGTGGACAAGGGCAGTTTAGGTTGAATATTAGGAAGAATTTCTTCACTGAAAGGGTTATCAAGCATTGGAATGGTTTACCTAGGGAGGTGGTAAAATCACTATCCCTTCACGTATTCAAGAGTAGAGTGTAGATGCAGTGCTCAAGGATATGGTTTAGTCAAGGACTTGTCAGTGTTTGGCTAATGACTGGACTTAATGATTTTAAAGGTCTTTCCCAATCTAGGCAATTCTGTGATTCTGTAGCTTGATGCCATTGTCTCAAGTTGTGACCTGTAAGAAAAGGCCAACACTCACCTCTCTATATCCTCCTTTCAGGTGGTTGTATTGATTACATCTATTTTAATGAGAGCAAAGGAGATGTAGTTAACAATGCAAGAATTAACTGTTGATTGAGTTATTTTAATATTGTCTCAAAACCCAGTATGTGCACAACCAGAATACAACATTCAACTGTTACATACTAAACAGGAAAAAAAAAGGTTTACTGCCCAGTTTGGCCTGTAGAAAAATATGTAAGTCTCTCAAAGGTTAAAATCATTGAGGTCCTAAAGACTGAAGAAGTTTTGACCATCGATGGAATCACATTAGATTGTACCAGAGGAGTTAACCAGGACAGCCCTATCTGGGGAATAAAGTAGTTACTACAAAGCCAGCTTAGAAAGGAACAAGTAATAAGAAGTGGAGGGAAAGGAAGCTTGCCATTAGATGGTGAACCAATGAGACTCAGCAATCAGACATTTCACTTTGGATTAAACTCTCATCTTTTTTAAGGCTGGAATGTATTCCTTCAGGACTTTTTCAATCAGTTCAGCATGTCAAGAGAACAAAGTTTAGAGCAGCAAGAAACAGTCATCAAGCCTTGGAACCTTGAGTCCTTCCCCAGAAGAAACAAGATTTATATGTTATTTTAGTATTGCTTTTTATGATCAAATGATTATGTCACTTTAAAGCAAAATTCAAACACATGCCTTAAAATTAAGAAAGTAAAAACAAACATAAAAGGAATAACTTCTTTCTCAAAGAAAGCAGCTATGGGGAGAAGGGCAGTGTCCAAAAAAAGAAAAGAAAGATCCCCTATATGTATAAATTCCTCTGCCACCAATTCTTTCTCCTACTCAGAACATCACAGTGTTTCCAAGTCACTGTACGCCACTCTGGTGGCCCAGAAGGCAAACCATATCCTAGGCTGTATCAGGAGGAGTATGGCCAGCAGGTCAAAAGAGATGCGATTGTTCCCCTTTACTCTACTCTAGTGAGACCCCACTTTGAATATTTCAGCCAGGTCTGGTATCCCATCATAAGAAGGGCATAAAACTGTTGGAATGAGTCCAGAGCTGGGTCACAAAGATGGTTCAAGGGCTGGAGCACCTCTGCTATGAGGATAAGCTGAGGCGGTTGAGGTTGTTCAGTCTAGAGAAGACTCCAGGGGGACCTTAGAGCTGTCTTCCAATACTGGAAGGGAAGGCTGGAGACAGACTTTTTATAAGGCTGTCTACCGATAGAAACAGAGGAATCGTTTTAAGGTGCAGGAGAGTAGGTTTAGATTTGATCTTGGGAAGAAGTTCTTCAGTACAAGGGTGGTGAGACTCTGGAATAAGTTGTCCAGAGAGGCTGTGGATGCTCCCTTCTTGAAGGTATTCAAGACCAGGTTGGATAAGGTCTTGAGCAACCAAGTCTAATTGAGAAGCATCCCTGCCCATTGCAGGAAGATTGGAGTAGATGATCTCTAAGATCCCTTCCAGACTAGACCATTTGATGATTCCACAATTCACTGAAGTTTGAATTATTACCTAAAATTGATCATAAAGGTTTGAAGCATTTTGAATGCAAGTTGGAAAATAGAAAACAATGTGACCTTTTACTCCATTTAGAGCAGAACATTAAAAGCTCCAATCTATAATGCATGGCAAATGCTATCATTCCCATGTCTTTGGTTACTTTATTTTCCAGTGTCAACATCTATAACTTTCTTTGCCACTGCATGGCCCAAGTTCTGTTATTCATAGGTTACAGCCAAAAACATGACAGGACATCCATGGTTGAATGGATAGCACTTCTTGACGTAAAGTGTTCCAAAATTCACCCTCAAAAATCACAAAATAAAGTAATAGGCAGAATCTATAAAAGCATAGATTTACTAGAAGTTCAATGTTTAAATCCAGCCAAAAAAGCCCTTACAAAAAGAGGCAAAACCTATTCCTGCTTCTACTACCTTTTTTTTTTCTTTGTTCCTTCTGCAGCTGCAAACCCTGGATAGAAGTCATGAAAAAAAATTAACTTTCTTTACTTGCAGCTTTCTTGCTTAGATGACAGCAGTAGACTGCTTTACCAACCGTTTCATTTGGTCAAAAGAGAACACAAGCGTAGGCATCGCTTACATTTTAGAGTAAATTTAGCTGTTGATTAGTAAAAAGGGAATAGCAGAGAAAAATGAGTTCTTTCTCATTCCAGATTATATTTTGTCCCAAATATAATACACCATCTTTAAGTCAGAGGTATCAGTGCAGATTTTTATGTCCAAATGCCTTCTTCCAAGTGAACACAGCTGGCAAATATGGCTCAAGTGTATTAAAACCATGAGTGCGCCAATGTGCAGGATATTCTCAGGAGCAAGATAAAGCTCAGCAAAAGCATTAAGAAGAATCTTAAAATTACTTGGATCTTTTACTATCTTCCCTATCAACAACTGGGACACACACAAGGCATTAGATTAATCATCACTACTATATTTGTACCAAAACGACTTCCCAGAGAACAGATGTTCTCTGTACTTGGCACAAACTTTCTTGTCTGAATTTGCCTTATTATGTGTCAACAGATAAGCTGAAAGGGTTGCTAGAACAGTATAGAAGCAAGCAAGGTAGCAAGGTGTTCCCTACCTCTCCTTCCACACATCCTTGACAGCTTGCTTTTAAAGCATATTTTATTTAGAATCATAGAATCGACCAGGTTGGAAGAGACCTCCAAGATCATCCAGTCCAACATACCACCCAACCCTATCCAGTCAACCAGACCATGGCACTAAGTGCCTCATCCAGGCTTTTCTTGAATGCCTCCATGGACAGTGACTCCACCACCTCCCTGGGCAGCCCATTCCAACGGCAAATCACTCTCTCTGGCAAGAACTTCCTCCTAACACCCAGCCTATACTTCCCCTGGCACATCTTGAGGCTGTGTCCCCTTGTTCTATTGCTGGTTGCCTGGCAGAAGAGACCAACCCCCACCTGGCTACATCCTCCCTTCAGGTATTCGTAGACAGCAATGAGGTCACCCCTGGCGCTCCTCTTCTCCAGGCTAAACAATCCCAGCTCCACTCAGCCTCTCCTCATAGGCTTTGTGTTCCAGGCCCCTCACCAGCTTTGTTGCCCTTCTCTGGACATGTTCCAGCACCTCAACATCTCTCTTGAATTGAGGAGCCCAGAACTGGACACAGTACTTAAGGTGTGGCCTGACCAGTGTTGAGTAGAGGGGCAGAACTAAAACAAAACCCAACCATTTAACTAACTGGGCAAGAGTTGTTTTCTCATCAGCTCACAAAAGTAGGTTTGCCAGCTCTACAGAAGTAACAAAATAAAATGTAAATCAAAACTCTAGTCACTAGAATGAGAGAAATGGATCTCTGACCATCATGATGCACTGGCATGTCTCAACATCAGAAATGCACTACATTAGAGATACGCTGCTATAAGGCATTTCTGTTGAAATGCTTTTTGAAGGTACTCTTTATAGAATCATAGAATAGTTTTAGTTGGAAAAGATCTCTAAGATCATCGATTCCAACCATTAACCTAAGACCATCCTGGCCATTAAACCATGTCCCAAAGTGCAATGTCCACACATTTCTTGAAAATCTCCAGGGATTGTGACTCCAGCACCTCCCTGGGCAGCCTAGTGCAATGCCTGACCACTCTATAAAGGAAATTTTCCCAATATCTGATCTAAACCATCTCTGGCAGAATTTCAAGCCATTTTCTCTCCTTCTATCACATGATACTAGGAAGAAGAAACTGATCTCAATCTCACTACAGCCTCCTTTCAGGTAGCTGTTGAGAGCAATGTTACTTAAAGATTCTGGAATCATGTTGTAGGCACTGAAAACCTAAGTGATAAGAGAGATCTTGTTGAGGTCTGCTACTGTACTATGCCCTTGAAAGAAGCAGGTAACATCACCTTATGTGTAGCAACAGCTGCATTTACACAAGTTGCTTCTGTGTTACTTCAGTTAATGAAGCAAGACAACTGAAAAAGTAAAATCATGATCAATTTTTTTCACATATTGCCAGTAATTGAATCATTGCTACTGGATCTGCTTCAAAGCAGAGTACCAAATGTGTCCTAGACAGTACTGAAAATACTGTAATGCTGCCCTTGCTCCCTGAAAGCCACGCTAGGTCAATTTTTTAACTTCAGGGTCATTTTAGAGCTATTATAAGCCACTATCAGCTCTTTAAATAAATCCATTATAATGCTGTCTTGAGTATTATTTAAAGAAGGCATTCTGGCAGTTGGGATTGTTTTTAGATCCTTGTAATTGCCTTCACTGACCTTACCATGTTACTGCTAATAAACTTCAGTGATCATCTTTCAAATTTCATCCAAGAAAACATAACATAAATAATGAAACATCACTGCTTACTTTTCAGCAAGTGTACTCTGCAATGAGATCAGGCCATCTCCAAATTCTTCCTGATGAATAACCAAGTAGACAACTACACCAGTAACAACCTCACGCCATATGTTCTGCTTGAGCGTACAACCTAGAGGGAGAACTCTATCTCTTGGGGGTTTTTTTGCTAGTATTTGGGATGGCTTTCTTGATGTTCAGCACAGTTAGAATAACTACAGTAAATAAAAGCAGGAATGGGTTTAAGAGTGGTTAAATATACAAATTCATATCCACTGCAAGAAGAAAGTTACACAATTCTGAAAGTTGTAGAGAAAGCACTATAACCTATCAGGCCACACAGTGATTTTATGCTGGAACCACACTAGCAACTGCTTAAAAGGATACTGCACTGGAAGCAATATCTGCTTTTCTTGCGTCACTAAACAACATAAACATAGAATCATAGCATTGTTATGCCTGGAAAAGAGCTCTGAGATTATCAGGTCCAACTGTCAATCTAACACTACCATGGCCATCAATCCATGTCTCAAAGTATTATGTGCACATGTTTCTTGAACACCTCCAGGGACAGTGACTCCACCACTTCCCTGGACAACCTGTTTCTCTGTTCCTGTTTCTCTTGCAGGAAAGATTTTTTTTCTTAATACCCAATCTAAACCTCCCCTAGCACAACTGCAGGCCATTTCTTCTCCATAGTATCACCTCGCTGGTGAGATGCCTTGAGCACAAGCCCTCCGAGGAGAGGCTGAGGGATCTGGGGTTGTTTAGCCTGGAGAAGAGGAGGCTCAGGGGTGACCTCATTCCTGTCTACAACTACCTGAAGGGAGGTTGTAGCCAGGTGGGGTTGGTCTCTTCTCCCAGACAAGCAGCAACAGAACAAGGGGACACAGCCTCAAGTTGTGCCAGGGGAGGTCTGGGCTGGATGTTAGGAGGAAGTTCTTCCCTTGGTAATACTGTGATACCTGATACTACCAAGGAGAGACCAACCACCCCCTCACTACAACCTACTTTGAGAGAGTTGTAGAGAGCAACGAGGTCTCCTCTCAGCCTACTCTTCTCCAAACTAAACAATCCTAATTCATAGAATCACAGAATAATTCAGGTTGGACCAGATCCTTGAGATATCAGGTCCAACTATTCATCCTACTCTTCCAATTTCATCAGTAAACTACATTGCTATGCACCACGTCTAAACACTCTTCAAACACATCCAGGGCTGGTGACTCAATCACCTCTCTGGGCAGCCCCTTCCAATGCTTAACTATTCTTTCAGTGAATTTTCTTTCCCTAATGTCCGGCCTAAACATACCTTGGTGCATCTTGAGGCTGTTCTCTCTTGTTCTATCACTACTTACATGTGAGAAGAGACCAGCACTTGCCTCTCTATATTGTCCTTTCAGACAGTTGTAGAGAGTGATAAGGTCTCCCCTCAGCTTCTTCTTCCTCAAACTAAGTCATCGCAGTTCCTTCAGCCGCTCTTCATGAAACTTCTTCTCTAGGCCCTTCACCAGCTTCATTGTTCTTTGCACCCGCTCCAGTGCCTCAGTGTCTTTCTTGTATTGAGGTGCCCAAAACTGAACACAGTACTTGAGCTGTGACCTCAGCAGTACTGAGTACAATCACATCCCTACTCCTGCTGGTCACACTATTTTGGATAGCCAGGATGCCATCACCTTTCATTGCTACCTGGGCACACTGCTGGCTCATACTTAGCCACTTACAACCCCCAGGCCCTTTTCTGACAAAGAACTTTCCAACCACACTTCCCCAAGCCTGTAGTGGTGCATGAGGTTGTTGTGGCCCAAGAGTGGGACCCTGTGCTTGGTTCTGTTGAAGCACAGGCCATTGACCTTGGCCCACTGATCTATCTTCATGTCTCTGTAGATACTCTCTACCCTCAAGCAGATCAACACTCCCACCTAACTTCATGTCATCTACAAATTTAGTAATGGTGCACTAATTCCTCATCAAGATCACTGATAAAGGTTTCAAACAGAGTTGGCCCTAATACTGAGCCTTGAGGAACACCATTTGTGACCAGCTGCCAGCTGGATCTGACTCCATTGACCACCACCGGGCCCAGCCATCCAGCCATTGTTTTACACCCTAGAGCATAAGCTCATCCAAGCTCATCCAAGCCATGACCAGAAGGGACCTTTATGAAAATTCCAAAGCAACCACTGCCAAAGGCTTTACAGAAGTCCAGGTAGACAACATCCACAGCCTTTCCTCCCTTCATTAGGCGAGTCATCCTGTCATGGAAGAAGAACAACTTTGCCAGGCAGGACCTACCTGTTATAAACCCACGCTGACTCGGCCTCACCCCAGTTGTCTTCTGTATGACGAGCAATGGCACCTGAGGAGATCTCTTCCATGACCTTCCCTGGCACTGAGATCAGATCGACAGGCCTATAGTTCCCTGGACCTTCCTTGCGGCCTTTCTTGCAGAGTGGCACATTGCCGGTTTCTATCCACTGTTCTTTGTCCTATCTCAGGGCACCACTGCGAAGAAACTGGCATAGAATCACAGAATGGTTTAGGTTGGAAGGGACCTCAAGGATCATCCAGCTCCAACCCCCTGCCATAGGCAGGGACACCTCCCACTAGAGCAGGCTGCTCAAGGCCTCATCCAGCCTGGCTTTAAACGCCTCCAGGGAGGAAGCATCCACAACCTCCTTGGGCAACCTGTTCCAGTGTCTTACCACCCTCACTGCAAAGAACTTCCTCCTAACATCCAGTCTAAATCTCCCCTCTTCCAGTTTAAACCCATCATCTTCTTGGCATCTTCTTCTTGACACCACCCTCCAGATATTTATTACTGAATGGGAAACAAACAACACGGGGAGTGTATAGTTACACAGTGTATGCATTTATTGATCTTAACTGTGTAGGAAAGCAGAGCAGACAACTGTTGTCATTAAACAGTAGTCACTCCTAAGTGTAATTTATATACTTTTTAAATCTACCAAAAAAATGTTTTGTTCTTAAAAATCTGAGACTGAGTACTCCAAACTGTATTCCATCAAGATGGGGGAAAAAAATGAACTGTTGCTATCTTAAACAAACATTCTCAGGACTGTTTTGTTTTAAGAATAGCTAAAGGAAAACCAAAAAGAATTACAATCAGTCAGAGCTGTACCCCTGCACTCCACAGCCTACTTCAATCAAAAGATCTTCCATCTTTCCCTGGGAACTCTTCCACTCAATTTTCTAACTCATCAGAGACCATACTGATAACAATATTGGATTCAGTCAGCTGTTGCAGATCACCAAAGTGAATTAAATGCAATACTCCAAGCATACGTTAGGAGGAAGTTGTTGGCAGAGAGAGTGATTGGCATTGGAATGGGCTGCCCAGAGAGGTGGTGGAGTCGTCGTCCCTGGACGTGTTCAGGAAAAGCCTGGATGAGGCACTTAGTGCCATGGTCTGGTTGACTGGATAAGGCTGGGTGATAGGTTGGACTGGATGACCTTGGAGGTCTTTTCCAACCTGGTTGATTCTATTTTATTCTATATAAAACAGGATTTTCCTTGTTTATACATGAGAGCTAGCAAGTTGTGACTCAACCAATAGTTCTAATATTCAGCACTAATTCAGGCTCTTGTCCAGCTTCTCAAATGTGCTTATGTAAAAGAGCATATTATCTTGTTCTTTGTCTCTCTTTCAAATATTCAAATGGATTAGTTACTTAAATAACAAAAATGTTCAGAAAAAGGACAATAAAAAGTGTTTTCTTATAACAACCATATGGAAATTTAGATTGGATGTCTCACAACTGAGAAGACTGACCGTCCACCTCATTCTAGCCAACTTTCTAGACTCCCTTTTAATGAGGACAAATTCCACTGTATCACAGAATAGCCTGGGTTGGAAGAGATTGTAAAGATCATCTAGTTCCACCCCACTACTATGGGCAGGGACACCTTGCACTAGATGAGGTTGTTCAAGGCCTCATCCAACCTAGACCTGAACACCTCCAGCGAGGGGGCATCCACAAGCTCCCTGGGATACCTGTTTCAGTTTATCACCACCCTCACTGTAAAGAATTTCTTCCTAATATCCAGTCTAAATCTCCCTTCTTCCAGCTTCAATCCATTCCCCCGTAACATGTCACAACAAACCCTTGTAAAAAGTCCCTTCCTGCCTTTCTCATTGGTCCTCTTCAGCTACTGTAAGACTGCTATGAGATCTCCCTGGAGCCTTCTTTTCTCCAGGCTGAACAGCTCCAACTCTTGCAGCCTGTTCCCACTGGGGGTGGGGTGAACTGGACAGACACACAATTAACTATTTCTATCTTTTGCCTGCATTTATAAGAATGGTATTAATATAAATTATTTACTCTATCCCACATTCTACCTATTAAATAAGCAAATAAATAAAGCCAAAAGGCACTGCCAGAACTGGAATGCAGCAGAACCAGAGCAGAAGTGGAGTGGTTGCCCAATTAATTTTCATAAAGTGTCAGGTGAATTTTTATCTCAGTCCACAAAAGTTTCCTGGAGCAGCACAGGTTCAAAGAAAACCTCTAAAAGTTAGGGATGCTAAGTGTAATAGTGTCATTTTACAAATAATAAGAGTTTTTCACTATCATACATTTGCAGGCTTATTCCATTGGCACTGATTAGGACTTCACAGTAATTTGCTATGACCTGAGGAGGTTGAACGAACATATGTTGACAAAGAACAAGGCTTGATTAGTTTTGCTTGGCTTCAAATCCAGTACATGCATGCACGAAGCACTCAGTTTGACAAGATTCCCACAAAGTCAGATCTGTACTATAAACAGAGATTTAACTTAGTTTAAATCACCTTAGAGCTTTTAACGTTCCTCAATACTAAGAGCAGAAATCTGCAGAAACAGGTTGTGCATCCTCTCAACTGGGAAAATATATATTTAGTACACCTCAAGGACTCCAACATTCTTCACATAGAAAGATCTGCTAAAAGAAACAACTGCACAAATCACAAGAGTCAGCCTAGCCTGAACATTTAGAAGCAGCCCTTCAAGAGCTGACTGCCTCAAGGTAATCCTTACTTACCAAGCCTCACTATTGTACTTCCATCTGCAAAAGAAACTTGCTATTACAGTACAGTGCTCATTTCAGCTTGACTTTTAAAAATAGATTCAGCTCCTCAGCAATGACAGCTCATGCAATATTTTTGTTACAGGACTCCTGACAATGATAAACCATCATTGATCTTGGAGCTAAACCTGTTTTTTCAGAGTTTAGGTCTAATTCCACCTAGTGGTATTTGAAACATCAATACTCTCATTTGAAACCACAGTACATAAATGCAAGACACTTCCTCTCATGCAGGATTCAGGACACATTTCCAACTTTGGACTTCCATATTTCACTCTCTTTTACCTGTTCTGTAGAGATTTTCCTAAGTTATTTTAATTTACCTTAGCAAGGCTGAGCAAGAAATAGGTGGTTATATAAAGATGGATAAAAATATTAGTGGAATGAATGCCACATTTACTAGAAACAAAGTGAAGAGGAAGAAAAAAACAAAGGTTTAAAATATCTTTTTATTGAAACTGAGTGTTCATGTAATCAATATATTCTCAGAAAATAAAAGCAGGCAATAGCCTATATATATATTAAATATTCAAGCATTAATTATATCTTTAGAATAGAATCGACCAGGTTGGAAGAGACCTCCAAGATCAGCCAGTCCAACCTAGCACCCAGCCCTAGCCAGTCAACTAGACCATGGCACTAAGTGCCTCATCCAGGCTTTTCTTCAACACCTCCAGGGATGGTGACTCCACCACCTCCCGGGGCAGCCCATTCCAATGCCAATCACTTTCTCTGGCAACAATCCAGCCTAGACCTCCCCCAGTACAACTTGAGGCTGTGTCCCCTTATTCTGTTGCTGGTTGTCTGGGAGAAGAGACCAACCCCCACCTGGCTACAACCTCCCTTCAGGTAGTTGTAGACAGCAATGAGGTCACCCCTGGTGCTCCTCTTCTCCAGGCTAAACAACCCCAGCTCCCTGAGCCTCTCCTTATAGGGTTTGTGTTCCAGGCCCTTCACCAGCCTTGTTGCCCTTCTCTGGACACGTTCCAGCACCTCAGCATCTCTCCTGAATTGAGGAGCCCAGAACTGGACACAGTACTCAAGGTGTGACCTGTTAAACTGAATTTTTTCTATTTGTGCTTGACAGCTAAAAACTAACAGTGCCCAAATATTTTGCAGTGCTGTAGGTAGGTGTTGATAACCCAGCAGTGTTTTGGCTACTGCTGAATGAGCACCCAGGCTCTGCTTTTCCAACATTCTCCTGCCCCAAAAGTGTGCTGAGGGGTGGGCAAGATCTTGGAAGGGGACACAGACAGGCCAGCTGACCAAAACTGGCCAAAGGGCTATTCCATGCCATATGACATCTACTCTGATATATAAGCTAAGTCAAAGAAGGAAGACTGGGGATATTTGTCCATGGCATCTGTCCTCCAGAGCAACCACTATATGTAGAACTCTGCTTCCTGGGAGTGACTGAAGATAGTCTGCTGAGGGGAAGTAGAGAATAACTTTTCTTTGCTTTTGCATCCACATGTGGTCTTTGCTTGTGCTTTGCATTATTAAATTGCTTTTACTCTCCCCCTGTGCATCTATAAAGACTTTGGTGGGCATTTGGCCCCCACCAGGCCCAAACCACCACAGAAATCAAAAAACAGAATGCAAGAAGTTATACAGAGTAAGCTTCTAGAACGTCTGTTTACTTACATAAGCTCTGGTCCATATACATGACTCCAGGAATGTTGCTTAACAGTCCCAGCAACATTTTATAGTATTTCTATATGGGAAGTTACCAAGCAACCTAGCATATCATGCCACTAGATCACTAGATCCAAGAATCACACAATTGTTTTGGTTGGAAAAGACCTCTTAGATCATCCAGTCCAGCCATCAGCCTAACACCACCATGGCCATTAAACTGTGTCCTGAAGTGCCATGTCCACACGTTTCTTGAACACCTCCAGAGATGGTGACGTTGTCATCATTGGAAGATGTTCCAATGCCTGACCACCCTTTCATTAAAAAAAAAATCCCAATATCTAATCTAAACCTCTCCTGACACATTTTCAAGCCATTTCCTCTTGTCCTATCACCTGAAACTACCAAGAAGAGACCAACCCTCACCTCACTCCAGCATCCTTTGTGGGAGTTGTAGGGAGCAATGAGGTCTCTATGATCCTGAGCAAACTAACTTCAAAGTTGGCTGTGTTTTGAGTTAGCGAAGCCATCTGTATATGGTTAACACTCCAGAAGGAGTGTCCCTGAACACAAAACCTGACCTCAGGTGGTCCTGACCCCTCCCCAGGGGTGGGTCTGGACACCCCCAGGTGATGGTTAGCCCACTCCCCCCTTCCTGTCCCATAAAAGCAGGGGGAATTCCTGTTCTCCCACTCTCGGATGCTCTCTTGGACTCTCCCTTGATCGTAGCATAGTAGCATAGTATCATAGTATCATCAGGGTTGGAAGAGACCTCACAGATCATCAAGTCCAACGCTTCACCACAGAGCTCAAGGCTAGACCATGGCACCAAGTGCCACGTCCAATCTTGCCTTGAACAGCTCCAGGGACAGCGACTCCACCACCTCCCTGGGCAGCCCATTCCAGTGTCCAATGACTCTCTCAG
>WAAF01000035.1:30315-75955 GCA_013400475.1 Tricholaema leucomelas
CAGAATGACCTCCCTGCTCCTGCTGACCACACCATTCCTGATGCAGGCCAGGATGCCACTGGCTCTCTTGGCCACCTGGGCACACTGCTGGCTCATGTTCAGGCAGGTATCAATCAGCACCCCCAGATCCCTCTCTGTCTGGCTGCTCTCCAGCCACTCCGACCCCAGCCCTCTCAGGACCTTCACTTCACAGCCCTCTCAGGACCACATTCCAGCTCTCCCTGCATCTCTCCACACACGTGGTCATCATCATCACAAACTCGGTTGCATTCATACCTTTTTGTATTTGTTATTCTTCTTTCCCTACACCTTTTGTAATCTCCCTACCTTTGATACACTTTTTAAGTTATTGTTAAACTTTTCCCTTTTAACTTCCAAATCGAGTGAGACTGATTTATTTGGGTGGGCTTACCTTTTCCTCTCACTTCCAATTCCCTTATTTGGGGAAGGGCGGGAGAGGAGAGGGAAGGGCAATTAATATAAATTGTCATTGGTTCTATCAAAATTATTAGAGTCTCTAGGAATTAAAATTAGAACTCCAGACACCATCTGATTCAACCTCTAAGGCCACTTCAATGAAAAAAGATATTGTATGATTCAGCACTTATAGGGGAGAGTTGAGAGGCAAAAGTGGCACAATTTCACAAGTAGTAGTAATAAGGGTCAAAATCAGCTGCTTAAGCAAAGCCACGCCCAAACAATCACTTGTCACTTGCATGTCTTTGGCAGAATTGTGCATTTGTCGTATTTGATTTAGGACCTATTTTGCCAATAAATGTGAAAGCAAAGTTTGGGAGGTTTATTTATTATCTTTTAGCACATTCTGATTGCAGCTAACTATAATGAAGTATTTGAAATGCCGTCGTTCTGGAAGAGAACAGTGCATTTAAGTGTGCTGATAAACAGCTAAAATTCAATTTGAGACAAAAATGAACTCTACTACTATTCACTCGAAGGTAAATGGAACTTATCAAGTAGTTTGGTGGTCCCTCAGACTTTTATTTACAATTATCAATGCTAACAGTGTTGGATCTCCACAACCTAAACTAAATCTATACACAACAGTGGTGGGATTGTGAGCTCTAGGGAAGGGGGTTGGGCAGAATGATCTCAAAGGTCTCTTCAAGCCTGAACAATTCTATGATTTGATATAGCACTTCAAACAGTTCAACATAGAAATATCAGACAGAACTCAATATTAACTGTGAAGTTGATTTAGTTGGGGCAATTAATGAGGCAAGAATTATAAAATGTGTAGTTAATTTTATTTCCAGAAAGCCCCACTCATGACTGCATACTAATTAAATCTGGGTTCTACTTTGGTAGGGAAGATCTTCACAAAGATGCTTATGGGCAATTCATTCACTTAGGAGAATCAGAAGATTTGGAAAAGTTCAGCCACACAATGGCTTTGCTCCACTTACAAATAGGTAGGGAAAGTCTGTGCTACTCACT
Source organism: Tricholaema leucomelas (assembly GCA_013400475.1). NCBI lineage: Eukaryota > Metazoa > Chordata > Aves > Piciformes > Lybiidae > Tricholaema lacrymosa > Tricholaema leucomelas. The sequence continues at coordinate 31,771 of WAAF01000035.1, forward strand.
GTGGTGGAGCACAAATTTCAAGATAGCCCCTGGCTCCTTTGTGGTAGTGTTGGAACAGCTCAGCCCTTGAAAGCCTTCTAGATCTTCCTAGGGTGCTGGGAAAGAGACAGATAATCTCTCACCTGATTCCTGTTCCTCTTGGGATGGAAGTTTGCAGAGGTGCAGGCAGGATCTCTTGCAGATGTGCAGAGAGCACGATGTCAGAGGCACTTCTTGCCACATCATAAGGCACTTAAATGCCTTCTCCTAGGAAACTTGAGACACTTAAGTTTCCAGGTAGTCCAAGCCCAAATTATCAGGGATAAACTGGTCTGAAGCACGAGGCAGAGAAGAACACGTTGTTCAAGAGCAGTGAGGCAGAAACAGCTCAGCTGTTTGCAACTTAGCTCAATTTATGCTACTTGCTAGAGTGCAATGGCTCCTTTGTCCAGAGAGATTCACCAATCAAAATGGCATTTGCAAAGCTGACCAATTAGGTGAAACCAGGGCTTGCTCACCCTTATTTGGGCAAGATCCCAACAAGTACCTAAACACCTGTGGATACCTGTTTATCACTTCGGGAGGGGACATAATGGCCCAAACCTTTGTTTTCCTCCCGCCCTTGCTTCCCCCATCAGCAGAAGTGGGGGCAAGCCAGGACATCTAATAAGCCTATTAGCCTTTCAGGACAGAAGTATTTAAAATCTTTGATCAGTGATAATTTGTCAAAACCCAGCTGTTTCATCAATGTTTTTAATAGCTCAACTGTTCAAACTAACAAGACAAATACCTTCATAGCGTTTGTTTTAAATATTATTATGAGAAATGTTGTGTTTGTTTTAAATATTATTATGAGAATTTTTAAGGTAGAAGCTTAAGGATTTAGTCTATTTACAAAGGTTACGGTGCTGTAAACAAATTAACATTTGTATTCAGCTTGACTTCTGAAGTAGTTGAATAGTTTAAGTCTGTGTTTATAAGCACTGAAAGCAGCAAGATGATACAAGCTTTTAAAAGCAAGCTTCTGTTAGAAACATCATCAAAACATAGACAATAGTGAAGCTCCCATTTAATTAATGTTAAACAACTGTGGAAAATTAATGTTGATAGCTGATGAACATTCTAACCAGATTGATCTCTTTCGCAGCAGGCTCTCAGAGCACTCAGTTGTGCATTGATTCTTTTCTGATCACTCTCTACTTTATTGTCTCCGTATTTTTAAGAAGCAAGGTCCAGTGTACTCCAATATCCACCATATTACTATCAAAACAGTTACATGTCACTGTGGCTTGAGGTGTCAGTCCTACTTGCAGTTTTTCTGAATGACCTTTTCAGTAAAATCTCACACAGGAACAAAAATGAAGCTCATCAGACATATGAGCCTTTTTCAACATTCTGAAGTTGCTCTGCCCCTGACCAGTGCAGAAAACATCAAATCTGCTTCCCTGAAGTGACAAAGTAATTTTTCAGACTTTAAATTGAACATACACTCTGTAGTGTTTTAGAAGATGCAAACTGCAGAATTAAATCCAAAGTTTCCTTGTTGGAATTAATCTAAGAAGCAATCTTAATAGAATATACTTGGAAGTAACCTGTACCAATTAATTAATAACGAGATATCACGTAGCTATATTTCAGTTATTGCATTGCTGGCAAGGTTGACACAGTGGCACGACATAAAATATCCTGGAAAAAAGGGGTAAAAGTTGAAATGGTTCTCACCAAGGCATTATTAGCATTACAGGGAATAAAAAGAAGTCAAAAAAAGTAGCCAGCAGTACAAGGTGAAAGCCAAGTTCAAGGCCTGATACAATCAAAAAGATATCCAAGATTGTCAGGTCCTGAAACTACTATTACTTAACATCTCATTCTGAGTTCATTCAAATAAACTGCACCAATAGCAATGTTACTTTTGAAAACCTTCCCTGCCCCAGACAGAAAACCACACTAAGTAGTAGCATTAAAAAGCCATCATAGCTGTGCTCTAACTGCGCTTGTATTGCCGTATTTTTAGAGCTGTTGCCTAACATTGGCACCTGGAACATCTGGGGAATAATTTCATAAATTTAGCCCATGCAGCCTGTTATAAGGAAACATTTAGAGAGATTTCTTCTCCCTACAGTTCCTCTCTATAGTTAAGTATAGAAACTCAGCATACACTTCTAAGTTAAGCCTTCTGCCACTTCCTGATATCTACATTAAACAAACAAACAAAAATCCCGTGCTATACAATTTATCATCTCTCCACAAAATCCACACCTTCTCTGCTAAGCATTAGGAACCTTTGAGGTTCCAGGATGATGAAAAAGTCCCAAAATTCCATGGCATTATAGAACACAGATCCTCAACCTTTTTGTCCCAAAACTCAGTCTATAATGCAGAGGGGCTTTAAGTAACATGCAAAAATACATTTTATCAACATCAACAAGTGGCTAAAGAAGTGGTTTGGGTCATTTTCAGGACTGTTTGTGGACAGTGACTTGGTTTTCAGCTCTGAGCTGGAGAAGCTTTTCTGAACCACCACACAGCTCAACGCCTGTGTTTTAACTGATGCCACATCTCTACTCCCAGTCCAGTTCTGAGATTGTTTTTCTGAAAACTATCTTCATGTATTCACAAAGAAGAATCATTTTTCCTCCTACTCTGCCTCCACACTCCAACATGTTTAGCCTCATAGAGACCCAAATACAGACTCCTGTGACTCTACTCTTCCCTGGTCCATGAGACACAGGGATTGCTGTTACGCTAGTGACAGAATCACAGAATTGCTATGGCTGGTAAAGACCTCTAAGATCATCAAGTCCATCCACTAACTCTACCAGGGCCACTACTACACCATATTTTTGTGCATCATATCCTCCTAATGTCCAGCCTAAACCTTCCATGATGTTACATGATGCCATTTCCTCTTGTCCTATCAGTTATGACTTGTGAACTGACCCCTACCTCACTTAAACCTCCTTTCAGGGAGCTGGAGAGAGCAATGAGGTCTCCCCAAAGGCTCCTTTTCCCCAAGCTAAACGATCCCAGTTCTCCCAGCTGCTCCTCATAAGACATTTCCAAGGCCCTTCACCGGCTTTGTTGCCCTACTCTGAACCCTTATATTTCTACCACAAAATGAGTAACATAAATATGTTTTATCAGGGCAACACACACGAAGACTGGATGCTCTCACAGCACCTGAGCAAATCATTGTGAAACATTTTTCAACTTTATAGCTGAGACTCAGGTCAAACTTGCTGTTTTCAGTAAAGTTAGATGAGAATACATAAACAAAGTCACCCATACAGCAGCCTCCAGGTACTATGCATCCCCTCAGAGGAGCCAAATACAGAAGTTTGTTGGCAATTCCAGTTAGTTTTCTTTTAGTTGGTCACTAAAAAAAGCATAGGAAGAAACAGCTTGCTTTTGTTCTTTGTTAAAACAACTCTCTACTAAGGTTAAGAATAAGTTCACATAAACCTTAAAGCTTTCAGATACGTTATCTTGGTATGCCTGACTCAGACCAGAGATGACAACAGATGCTGCCCTCAGGGCCAGAGAAAGCCTGGTACAGCACGGGGGCCAGGGGTGAGGGTTAAGGCAGCAGGCAGCATTTTAGAGACAAGCTGTGGTGTCCATGGCAGGGCAGATGCTAACAAGGGGAAAGGGTGTGCTCTTCAGGACCACTTGCCTTCTAAACATACAGAGCTGCAGGCATCACATGCAGCTTTGAAACACATTTTCCTTGCTCTGCCATCATGTTTTCAGAGCTTTTCTCCTTTAAGCCACTACCTGCTCTTCTCCACCACCTGTGCCCATTTCCCATCCACCTTTCCACTACATAGTCCTGTGCTTTTTTGTTTCTCCCTGATGCTTTTAACAAACAGCTTCCTTACAGCTTGAATAAGGATTAAGAAGTCCAAGAACAAAGGTGAGCTTTTTAACAGCTTGTATATTAACCTCCCTTGCATCAACCTGATCATAGCAGAGATTGACAGCCAATGTTTGTTTTAAGATATGTATTATTGTGTCATATTATTCTCTGTTTTCAATGGTACCAAAGCCAAATTGGTTTTAATCTTGGTAGCTGCTGCGATCTGAATTATTTTCAGGAACAAAGTTAATTTCCATTGCATTCCCTGTGGATGGAAATTGGGCTGAGTTTGAGATCTCAGCTTGTTGCTTAATAGCTGCTTGGGCTGGAGCAGAGCCTGTGGGATTTGGGAAACCCAACCACCTAGTATGAGAGGTAAAGGGAGAGTGAAAAGGAAATGTGGTGAGTTAGGAGCTTCCTACACACACTATTGGAATTTACCAGAGCAGCTCAGATGGCTTGGAAGTAAGATGAAGCTATATTTACAGCAAAGCAACATTTACAAGCATATAGACACAATATATTTACAAGTATTTACAATTATATATGAATTAGAAATAATACAGAAATCCAAACTCCCTTCCAGAAAAATAAAGCTGCCCAGAAGGGCTCAAAGCCTCTTTATCTATCTCTTCCTTCCCAGACAGACAAATAAAAAACAAACCAGCAAAGCTTATGTTGTCATCTGTTAGCCAAGGTTAGTGGAGAGATACTAGAGCAGAATGAAGGAGAAGCGAAAGGAAGCAGTATCCCAGAACAAAGCAGGACAAACTGTTTACATTTTGGCTTTTTATCCCTTTCAGCAACCCAATGAGTGATATAGACTTCATCATTACTTTCTTTTTACAACCAATTATCTAATTTCTCTCACTAAATGTTCCAATTAGCCTCAAACCACCACAGGAAAGGATAAAAATAGAGGTAAAGGAAGCGGTGTCCCAGAACAAAGCAGGACAAACTGTTTACTTTTTGGCTTTTTATCCCTTTCAGCAACCCAATGAGTGATATAGACTTCATCATTACTTTCTTTTTACAACCAATTATCTAATTTCTCTCACTAAATGTTCCAATTAGCCTCAAACCACCACAGGAAAGGATAAAAATAGAGGTAGGCATACTGCTAAAGTACAGTCAGAGGAAGGAGAAAGGAGAATGAGGCAAAGATAGATGACTAAATACTGGGAGTTGAATACGAAGTAGAAAACTGGCAGATGTCCTATGTGTGCCACCTGACAGGGGCATTCCTTCATCACCAGCTACATGAGAGGCCTCTTTTCCTTGTAGGGTGCTTCAGGGTGTCTTTTAAATTTGAATGCACATGTGTGATTTTGTGTTTGAAACAAAGAGGTATATTCCCACTGTACACATAACCCTCCCCACCCCCCCCCAAAAAAAAAAAAAATTAACAGCATTTTTCTTTTCCAGCTGAATGTTGGAAAATACTTCCAATGTCTGCCTGTAAAATATTTATCCACGAAACAGGTAGTTGAATATATTGCTGAATACAGTGTTTAGAGAGTCTATATTAACTCTAACATAGGTCAAAAGAATACCTGAGCTATTTTTTACTTTTTTTTTACTCTAGACCTTCAGGATTTTAAGAGTAATTGGTTTATGAATCACCAGTATATTCTTTACAAAACCTTGTGAGCAGTGAGGGGATTGAGTCCAGCATCAGTAAGTTTGCAGATGACACCAAGCTAGGAGCAGGTGTGGATCTGTTGGAGGGTAGGAGAGCCCTGCAGAGGGACCTGGCCAGGCTGGATGGGTGGGCAGAGGCCAATGGGATGAAACTGAACAAGGCCAAGTGCAGAGTTCTGCACTTTGACCACAATAACCCCAAGCAGCACTACAGGCTGGGGACAGAGTGGCTGGAGAGCAGCCAGCTTGAAAGGGACCTGGGGGTGCTGGTAGATAGTAGCTGAAGATGAGCCAGCAGTGAGCCCAGGTGGGCAGCAGAGCCAATGGATCAGGACAGTGTGGCCAGTAGGACGAGGGAGGTTATTCATCCCTTGTACTCAGCACTGGTCAGGCCACAGCTTGAGTGCTGTGTCCAGTTCTGGGCTCTTCAATTCAAGAGAGATTTTGAGGTACTGGAAGGTGTCCAGAGAAGGGCAATGAAGCTGGTGAGGGGCCTGGAGCACAGCGCTGTGAGGAGAGGCTGAGGGAGCTGGGGGTGTGCAGCCTGCAGAAGAGGAGGCTCAGGGCAGACCTCATTGCTGTCTGCAGCTACCTGAAGGGAGGCTGTAGCCAGGTGGGGTTGGTCTCTTCTGCCAGGCAACCAGCAACAAAACAAGGGGACACAGCCTCAAGCTGTGCAGGGGAAGGTCTAGGCTGGATGTTAGGAGGAAGTTGTTGGCAGAGAGAGTGATTGGCATTAGAATGGGCTGCCCAGAGAGGTGGTAGAGTTGCTGTCCCTGGAGGTGTTCAAGCAAAGCCTGGATGAGGCACTTAGTGCCATGGTCTGGTTGATTGGCCAGGGCTGGGTGCTAGGTTGGACTGGATGATCTTGGAGGTCTCTTCCAAACTGTTTGATTCTACGAAGAACTCTTGAGAGCTGTTGTTCTTTATCTGAATATTCACATGGAGTCTTTCATTCCTATCCAACTGATTCTGAATATTTTGTACATTCTAAAAGATGTATCTTTTCCTCAAATATTTTTAAACAACATATATTCAAATATCATGTTAAAAACTGTTTTGTTCTAGCAGCTTCAGTGGAGGGATAATGATCCCCTTCAACTAAAGTCTATGGCAATTCACAATATGTAAAACCATTTCACGTAGATTTCTGTAATGAAAGTTAAAACCATATGGAAGTAATCAAGGTTTTATTTGGGCATTGCAGCAGTAAGGTAAAAAACTTGTGTTCTTTAGAAATTCTTCCTAGTGTGTTTAAAAGGTCTATTGGCAGTATCTAAAGATAGTTTGATCTAATTACCACTGAGAGGCTATAAACTACAGGAAATTCTATTCAGTATCCCACGTGCCAAAAGAACTCCAGGCACAAATCAATAATTATTTTCTAGGATCAGTTTGGTATTTCCATGCCCCTAGATCACTGTATCAGTATTTTGCTCTGATATATTACTTTACCCAATAAAAAGTCATTAATTTCCTGGCTTTGTGTGGCTACCCTATTATACTGTAACAAGATGCTCCTGACCCATGAAAAAAAGAATGTGTGTGAAAGTTGCCATGCTGAGATTAACACTACAGTCAGGAAAAAATCCCAGCCAGAGTTCTTGAAAGCCAGCCACACTTTCCAAGAAGTTAAAGTAGAAGTGAATAGCACATTTGTTCTTCTAAAGATTAAAACACTTTTTCTTCTGTTTTGCTTTTTAATGCTTCTGTCTCACCTGAGTTGAAGAGCAATTGCAATCTTGAACCTGTCTTTTCTTTTCATATCTGCTTCTGGTATACATCTTCTCAACTGGCAAACCAACGAGTGCACAGTGTCTGGTCCAGTCAAGCCAATGAGTGCATAGTGCCTGGTCCAGTTTAAGAGCAGAAGCATTCACTCTTAGAATCATAGAATAGAATATAGAATCGTAGAATAAACCAGGTTGGAAGAGACTTCCAGGATAATCCAGTCCAACCTAGCACCCAGCCCTAGCCAATCAACTAGACCATGGCACTAAGTGCCTCATCCAGGCTTTTCTTGAACACCTCCAGGGATGGTGACTCCACCTCCCTGGGCAGCCCATTCCAACAGCAAATCACTCTGTGAAGAACTTCTAACATCCATCCTCTATCTCCCCTGGCACAGCTTGAGACTGTGTCCCCTTGTTCTGTTGCTGGTTGCATGGGAGAAGAGACCAACCCCCACCTGGCTACAGCCTCCCTTCAGGTAGTTGTAGACAGCAATGAGGTCACCCCTGAGCCTTTTCTTCTTGCATGTATTGAGTTAAATTCTGATCATGCAGCTCTTTGAAGCCACAAACTTCTTTGATGCAAACCTAATATCCTTTCTCCCTATAGGATGACTATTACAATTAAACTCATTGTGTTTAGCATGCATACTTTTCAACCACTGAAATAAAGCAGGACTCAACATCACTGGCAGTCTTCAATAGCGCGATCAGTCCATACGTGCACTCTGTGTGCCAAGTGTTAGAGTTTTGCACGTGCATTATATTTTTACAAAGAAGTTAGAATTTAAAACAACACTGTGATATCACTGCAATTATTAAATAAGGTTTGGCATTAATATTTTTAAAACCCAGGATTTACTGGAGGCTTCAGAACTGTCTCTGAATTGCCCAAATGTTAATACTTAGTCTGGCAGGAGCAAGCAACCTTCAAATTTGCAAACTGCAAATGATTTGTGCTGAATTAAACATATTTTGAAGCAAAACAGTCAAATGAGACTCATGTTTTTGCTTTAAGAGTGAACTACAGTTGTCTAGCTTGAATGACTATTTAAAAGTTTTCTGCTGTGAATCTAAACTGCACAGAAACAGACGACATGAGGAGCTTGCAGAAGTCTGCAGGTGCTGCTTGATCACATATGGGCTCAAACAACCGGTTTTGTATTTCTCTAAGCTTGTTGCTGTGCAATGGAAACAAGAATTCCCAAATGAATGCAAGCAATTGAAATACCCCATGAGGAAAAATAGGCTGGGTGGCTTATCTTTTTCACAAAGAAGCAAATGTCCTCATCTGGACAAAGGAATTGAGTGCATGCTCAGTAGGTTTGCAGATCACACTAAATGAGGTGAGCATGTTGATCTGTTTGAGGGCAAGAAGGCTTGGCAAAGGGATCTGGCCAGGCTGGATTGATGGGCAGAGGCCAGTTGTATGAGGTTTAACAAAGCCAAGTGCTGAGTCCTCCATATGGGTCACAACTCCATGCAATGCTACAGGCTTGGGCAGAGTGGCTGGAAATCTGCCAGGCAGAAAAGGGCCTGGAGATGCTGGGTGACAGCCATCTGAATGTGAAGCAGTGTGTGCTCAGGTGTCCAAGAAAGACAACAGCACTGGCCAGCAGGAGTAGGGGAGTGACTGTGTCCCTGTACCTGGCACTGGTGAGGCCACACTTCCCATACTGTGTTCAGTTTTGGGGCCACCAGTCCAGGAAGGACATTGAGGTGCTGGAGTGTGTCCAGAGAAGGGCAACAAAGCTGGTGAAGGGTCTAGAGAACAAGTCTTGTGAGGAGCATACGAGGGATCTGTGGTTGTTTAGTTTGGAGAAGAGGAGGCTGAGGGGAGACCTCATTGCTTTCTACAGCTCCATCAAAAGAGGCTGGAGTGAGGTGGATGTTAGTTCTCTCCAGTATTGGGTAACAGAAAGAGGAAATGGCCTGGAACTGCACCAGGGGAGACTTCTGTAAAATTTCTTTCCTGAAAGAGTGGTCAGGCATTGGAACAGGCTGCCCAGATTGGTGGTGGAGTCACCATTCGTGTAGGTGTTCAGGAAATATGGGGACATGGCACTTTGGTACCTGGTTTAATGGCCATGATGGTCTCAGGTTAATGGTCGCACTTGATGGTCTTAGATATCTTTCCCAACTGAAACAATTGTATGATTTAAGCTCAACAGGAGCCAGCAGTGTGCGCTTGCAGCCCACAGGGCCAACCAGACCCTGGGCAACATCAAAAGAAGTGTGGCCAGCAGGGCGAGGGAGGTGATTCTCCCCCTCTACTCTGCTCTGCTGAGACCCCACCTGGAGTACTGCATCCAGTTCTGGAGCCTCCATTACAAGAAGGATGTGGATGTGCTGGAGTGTGTCCAGAGAAGGGCCACTGGGATGATCAGAGGGTTGGAGCACCTCTGCTATGAGGACAGACTGAAAGAGTTGGGGCTGTTCAGTCTGCAGAGGAGGAGGCTCTAAGGTGACCTTCTTGTGGCCTTTCAGTATCTGAAGGGTGCCTACAAAAAAGCTGGGGTGGGACTTCTCAGGATATCAGGTAGCAACAGGACCAGGGGGAGTGGAGCGAAGCTGGAGATGGGCAGGTTCAGGCTGGACGTGAGGAGGAAGATGTTCAGCATGAGAGTGGTGAGAGCCTGGAATGGGTTGCCCAGGGAGGTGGTTGAGGCCCCGTCCTTGGAGGTGTTTAAGGCCAGGCTGGATAGGGTCTTGGCCAGCTTGATCTAGGGTAGGGTGTCCCTCGCCATGGCAAGGTGAGGGGCCTGGAGCACAGCCCTGGAAGGAGAGGCTGAGGGAGCTGGGGTTGTTTAGCCTGGAGAAGAGGATGCTTGGGGTGACCTCACTGCTGTCTACAACTACCTGAAGGGAGGCTGTAGCCAGGTGGGGGTTGGTCTCTCCTCCCAGACAACCAGCAATAGAACAAGGGGACACAGTCTCAAGATGTGCCAGGGGAAGTATAGGCTGGATGTTAGGAGGAAGTTCTTCACAGAGAGAGTGATTTGCATTGGAATGGGCTGCCTGAGGGGGTGGTGGAGTCACCCCCCCTGAAGGTGTTCAGGAGGGGACTGAGGCACTTAGTGCCGTGGTCTGGTTGACTGGATGGCGCTGGGTGCTAGGTTGGATTGGATGATCTTGGAGGTCTCTTCCAACCTGGTTGACTCTATGTTTCTAAAGGGGTTGGAACTCGATGATCCTTGTGGTCCCTTCCAACCCTGACTGATTCTATGATGCTGTTCTATGATTCTATGAAAACTTTAGGGCTGAGCTGTTTCGGAGGGATATTCACACAAATGATCACTTGACAAACAGCCTACATATATCTGCCTACTATATGTCTGAGAGATATTCAGATCCTTGAGCTTGAGTTTGGTCATTACTTGCCAAATTTAGCAGTAAATCTCCAGAGCAAGGTGAGATTTGAGTCCAGTGTCATTTAGCTGTTACTTTCAACATGTGGCTCACCTGCTGCTCTTTCCATCAGCATCATGAAAGTGCTCTGCCATCATCTCCATCTAAACTACTTCTAAATGCTAATAATTTAAATATACATATCAAATCTTTTTCATTCCTACCCTGGTTTTCAGCCAATATGTTAGGTGGGTTAGTTTGCATCACAGTTCTGTCAGGGAATAAACCTTAAAATCTACAGCCCTCCTAATGTTCACAGAACGTTAAGGATTGGAAGGGACCTCCAGAGATCAAGTCCAATCCCCCTGCCAAAATGGGATTGCCTAGAGTGGGCCACACAGGAAGGCATCCAGGCAGGTTCTGAAAGTCTCCAGAGAGGCAGACCCCAATAACATTAATACCTTACTGTAATCCTGAAGGCCTTTGGAAAAGCCCAAAACACATGTATTTGTAAACTTCATTCATGTTCTGAAGTGTCCTACTGGAGTCTTTCTCTTGGTCTACAAGACTGCTCCACATTTATTTGCTGTACACAAACACTGTGATCACTCATCATTCTAGGTTACATCCTGATTTTAAATGGACCAAAATATGACCTGAGAAATCACCTGAACTTCTCAGAAATCAGACTTAAGGGTGTCTGGTAATAACACAAGGGGCAATGGTTTTAAGCTAAGAGAGAGTAGGTTTAGACTGGATCTTAGGAAGAAGTTTTTCAGTATGAGGGTGGTGAGACTCTGGAATAGGTTGAAAGATTGTGGATGCGTCCTCTCTGGAAGTGTTCAAGGCCAGACTGAATGCAGCCTTGAGCAATCAAAGCTGGTTGAGAGACACCCCTAGCCACAGCAGGGAGGCTAGAGTAAATGATTGATAAGATCCCTTCCAACCTAGGCCACCTGATAACTCTATGATAATTTTCTTTGGAAACTGACTTACAATGTGCTAGTAAGTTTATTACAAGAAAAAAATGACTAAGGTCTGGGGCTTTCAGATTATTTGGCCACAGACTATTTTTCTGTTACCACTGTCCTGTGCTTATATATTTTGATCGCTGCTGAGTAAACTTCATCTTTTTTTTTTTCCAGAGTCATGTAAATATGTAGGTAAAATATTACAACCACAAAAACTGCAGTTAGATGGAAACTAACCACAGTATATTACATAGAATCACAGAATGTTAGGGGCTGGAAGGTACCTCGAAAGATCATCTAGACCAATCCTCCTGCCAAAGCGGGATCACCGATAGCAGATCACGCAGGAACGCGTGTTAATGTAATTATACACACACACACACACATATGCTTTGCATTCTTATGCTGCTTAAGTTACCTCACAACAAATTTCTCTCACATTTTAGTTGTCAGGCAATTGTTTCTTAAATGGCTTTTCCACATGGTCACTTTGTGTACTTTTTAGAGAAGAAATTAGAAAAGAATTTATACCTCTCTCTCTCTCCCCATGGGTTCTGTTATAAAATAGCTATCTCCTTTTGGGAATAAGGAGAAAGCAGGAGCTTTCCAAAACCAGAAATATGCAGTGTGCAAAGCCAATTTTCAGTTTTAAGTAACTGAGTGTATTGCCTATGATTCCAGGGAAATATGTCAAAGCACATATAGATTGTTAAAGAAGCTGGACATGCAGAGACGTTAACTGTAAATAAGCTGATCAAACTTTCAACCCAAGTAATGCCTTTCCAGAAAATTCAAATTCAGACATTAACTTGCCACAAGGTCTCAAAATAAAATACTGTCATAAAATCACAGTATTACCAAGGTTGGAAGAGACCTCATAGATCATCAAGTCCAAGCCGTTACCACAGAGCTCAAGGCTAGACCATGGCACCAAGTGCCACGTCCAATCCTGCCTTGAACAGCTCCAGGGATGGCGACTCCACCACCTCCCTGGGCAGCCCATTCCAGTAGCCAATGACTCTCTCAGTGAAGAACTTTCTCCTCACCTCGAGCCTAAACTTCCCCTGGCGCAGCCTGAGGCTGTGTCCTCTCGTTCTGGCGCTGGCCACCTGAGAGAAGAGAGCAACCTCCCCCTGGCCACAACCACCCCTCAGGTAGTTGTAGACAGCAATAAGGTCACCCCTGAGCCTCCTCTTCTCCAGGCTAAACAATCCCAGCTCCCTCAGCCTCTCCTCGTAGGGCTGTGCTCGAGGCCTCTCACCAGCCTCGTCGCCCTTCTCTGGACACGCTCAAGCATCTCAATGTCCCTTCTAAACTGGGGGGCCCAGAACTGAACACAGTACTCGAGGTGTGGTCTAACCAGTGCAGAGTACAGGGGCAGAATGACCTCCCTGCTCCTGCTGACCACACCATTCCTGATGCAGGCCAGGATGCCACTGGCTCTCTTGGCCACCTGGGCACACTGCTGGCTCATGTTCAGGCGGGTATCAGTCAGCACCCCCAGATCCCTCTCTGTCTGGCTGCTCTCCAGCCACTCCGACCCCAGCCTGTATCTCTGCATGGGGTTGTTGTGGCCAAAGTGCAGCCCCCGGCACTTGGACTTACTGAATGCCATCCCCTTGGACTCTGCCCATCTGTCCAGGTGGTCGAGGTCCCGCTGCAGAGCCCTTCTGCCCTCCAGCCCAGCCACATCTGCCCCCAGCTTGGTGTCATCTGCAAACTTGAAAAATGAAAATGTTTTTAGTAGCACTGTGGTAGACATTTCTGTATGTTCGTAATGGTCAGCCCTTTGAGGAAGCAAGGACTTGCCTGTTAAGTTCATCTGACAGTATCAAGAATATGATACTATTTGGCTTTGAAACATCTGTGGAACTACAGAGATTTTTTACATGCATTTTAAACCCTTCTCAAAACTGCTGGATCACTAAAAGAGAAGCTCAGATTGCATCTGAAAGCAAAAGCACTCATATTGCTTTCTTATAAGCTCATCCTCGTTTGCTCTGATATACCAAAGCAAGATTTTCAGTAGTGTCAGCCACCTGGACATGTCTGCATCCTGCTGCTGTGACATGGGCTCTGAATCTGCACCAGAGGAAAGAACAGCTGTTGGAAGGAAATGGAAACAGTGATGAGAGCAGTGAAGAGAGTCAAATGAGGATGCAAAGAACAAGGAATGACTGAGCCTGGATCAAAATGGGTTGAGAAAGAAATTCATGGCAGGAGAAAGAGAGCCAGAAAAATGAGTAGAAAAGAAGCACAATAATGTGTGTATTTATACAATATCATTTGACCTCAAGAATGCAGTGGTTGGGCAAAGTACAAAGAAAGGGTGTAAATAAACCCAGTATCTTTCCTATTAAAAAAAAAATAGGTTATGTGCCAAAATTTTGGACTGTCAAAACTACTTTCTGCAACCAGAATTCTATATACCTATAGCAGAGCTGAGCAGCAAACCAGACAAATTAAAGACATGTGCCCTATTTGTCAGAGCAATACCAGACAGTAACTCAATGAGGCCCCTCTCTTACTGCTTAAAAGCACAATGCTTATAAAACTACTCAGACAAGTCCAGTACATGAGCTAATGTAGTTTAAAAGGGCGGGGGGGGAAGTGCATGAAAGCAATACTGTTGTTTATATTAAATGTACTACTTCTCAATATCCATTTAACATGCATGCTTTTTTCCAGTGTTCTGCAAAGATGGTTTCAATCTGCTCACAAACTTACTTTTGTGTGTGTGTGTGTCTTACCTTTTGTGTACTTGACAATAGCGCAATAACATGTCTGAAATTATCTCTTTTACCTCTGGCACATCAACTCTTGCCATCCATTGCATATAGTTATGAATGGATAACAGGAGCTGCTGAGAGCAAAGCCCAAATCCACCAGGTCTGTAATATCAAAAGCAAGAAAGGAAATGGGGAACTTGCAGCAAGGTCCAGCTGATAGAGGCTAACCTATTACCACCCTGTTCTGATCACAGAATCAACCAGGTTGGAAGAGACCTCCAAGATCATCCAGTCCAATCTATTACCCAGCCCTATCCAATCAAATATATTATGGCACTAAGTGCCTCATCCAGGCTTTCCTTGAACACCTCCAGGGATGGCAACTCCATCACCAACCTGGGCAGCCCATTCCAATGCCAATCACTCTCTCTGGGAAGAACTTCCTCCTAACATCCAGCCTATACCTTCCTTGGCACAACTTGAGACTGTATCCCCTCGTTCTGTTGCTGGTTGCCTGGGAGAAGAGACCAACCCCACCTGGCTACAGCCTCCCTTCAGGCAGTTGTAGATCACTCACAATTCTTTAATCCAAAATTTCCATAGTACCAAATTGGCACAATTTGCAGCAAAACACGGTGTGCATTCTAGCCGCTCTGATGATACAGAAGTATCTCTCTATGGCTGTGTGCATACACATATATGTATCTGCACAACCCTGTAAGAGGGAAGTTTCTACTCTCCTCTGAAACAAGAGAGTCTGAAAGAAT
This sequence comes from Tricholaema leucomelas, assembly GCA_013400475.1. NCBI lineage: Eukaryota > Metazoa > Chordata > Aves > Piciformes > Lybiidae > Tricholaema lacrymosa > Tricholaema leucomelas. The sequence continues at coordinate 46,792 of WAAF01000035.1, forward strand.
TAGTGCCAAGTCTATTTGGAAGGAAGGAGAAGGAACTACAAATATAAATGACTGCTGCTCTGCAAGTGGGGAGTTGTTAATAGCAGTTGCATTGGAATACTACCTCACGCAGGTTTTATGGTAATGACGAGAGCTTGAGACTTACTGAAATACATGTTTTTAACCACTGCATCTTGCAGGTTCAGCTAAAATAACTACGGCCAGAGTACAGCTATCTGAGTGTTGTGTATGGGCAGCAGATAGCCAGAGGCAGTGTGCTCCAAAGTACAGGCTGCTGGAATACTGTTGGAGATTGAAAGTGTGACAGCAGCTAAATCAAGCTATAAAACCCTTCTTGAGGAGACAGAGAGTAATGTGAAGAACTTATGCTTGTGCATAATTCCTTGTGTATTTTTCTAGTAAGAAAGGATGACAAATAATAAGGAATGTCACTGTGCTTTTGAATCCCTTTGACTTTCATCTCATATGCTCCTGCAGCATATTCTATCCTGGTATGTTCTACTTCTGCCTGTTTCAGCCCATAAATGAAGCTTTGTGTGGCTTCACCATTAGGCCTGTGTCCAAGACAACTCTCCCCAGTATAAAGAGTACTACACATCATCACAGAATCACGGAACAGTAGGGGTTTGAAGGGACCTCCAGAGACCATCTAATCCTACTGCCCCGCTCAAGCACCTTTACCCAGATCAAGTGGCACAGGATCACACCCAGGCAAGTTTTGAAAGTCTCCAGAAAAAGACTCCACAACCTCTCTGGGCAGCCTGTTACAGTGCTTCAGTACCCTCCAAGAAATATATTTTCCCCGCACGTTTAGCTGGAGCTTCCTGTGTTCCAGTTTGTGCCCAGTGCCCCTTGTCCTATCACTGGACATGACTGAAAAGCATCTAACTCCATCTTCTCGACTCTTGCCCTTTAGATACTTATAAGTATTGGTAAGGTTACTTCCCAGCCTTCTCTTCTCCAGGCCAAAAAGCCATATAGCTCAACTAGCACTTTTAGTGGGGACTGGCTTATTTATCCATGGTTTCACAATCTGACAGGTAGGACTATGCTGTGAAAAGCCTAGAAATAGCATTCTGCAGGTGTCAATTCCATGACTGGATCCAAGATATAAAAGTATCTGCATCTAAGGTTTTCACGGTGAGACCATATCTCGAGTACTGTGTCCAGTTTTGAGAACTGCAGTATTTGGAAGACGTTGAGGTGCTGAGAAGGCATAGAGAAGGGCAATGAAGCTGATGAGGGATTGAAAGAGGCTGAGGGAATTGGGATTGATTAGCCTGAAGAAGAGGAGGCTGAGCAGAGACCTTATTGCTCTCTACAGCTATTCCAAAAGGTTGGAGTGAGGCCAGTATTGGCCTCTTCTCCCATGCAACTGATAGGACAAGAGGTAAATGGCCTCAAGCTGCACCAGGGGAAGTCTAGGCTAGGATATTATGAAGAATTTCTTTACTTAAAAGAGTAGTCAGGCATTGGAACAGGTTGTCAAGGGAGGTGGTCTGAATCATGATCCCTGGAAGTGTTCAAAAACCAAGTAAATGTGGTGGGATATGGTCTAGTGGTCGTGGAAGTGCTGCAGGCTAGTTTGGACTTCATGATCTTAGAGGTCTTCTCTAACCTTAATGATTCTATTCTTTTTATTAAATATATTTACAGCTGAGTGACATTCCAAGGTCTCTCAAGACAAAATTAGGGGAAGCTTATTTTCTAGTCTGTGTGACTGGCAACCAGTAAAGAAATGCTGAATTAATGTAAGTTAAAGAAAGTATTTAACTGACTAATCCACCATAATCAAAACATGTCATTATAGGTGCTGATCACAGTAGCTTTTCTTTAACAATGACTCTCTAATTCACTCATTTTCTCTCTCAATGTATTTACACATAGTACTGCCCTCTACAAGTCTGTTCCCATGGTTAGGGTTAGTTCTCCCATAGGGGGCATAGGAGGTTGCAAAGGCTAATAACTAATTGGAGTCTGCTTATAGAAGTATTATTTGGTTCTGATATTCACACTGAGCTGCAAAATGCAACTGACAGTGCTAATGTTTGTTTATGGAAAGATCATTTGGAAAACATTAATCTGATTACCTTCACTCAACCCTTAAATGAATAAATTGGAGGTCTTGTTGAACACACAGGCCAAAGATGTTGCAAATACTTAAAGGAAAACATTTTGAGCAACATTTGTACATCTTCTGACCTTAGCAGACACTCTTTAAATAAATGTTTAGCAAAACTATAATGGCTAAACATTTATTGACAATAAAAATTCATTTAAATGCCACCTATTTCTCTACAGTGATTCTTCACTTGTTTATGAACTAAAAGCAGAACTTGGAATTAGTTGACCTTGCAGATATCTATTCCAAAATGGTTTAACAATCAACAGTTTCTGTAAAATTGAGCTTAGTTACAATAGAAGAATAGAGGAAGGAAGAGAAGACTTGGCCATGTACATATCTGGAAAACTGTCCTGCACTAAACCTTATTGTTTTGGACAAAGTCAGTAAATGAGCATCCCATCTGGTACAGTTTTAAAGAAAAGCAAGCCCTGTCTTTTCTGAGCAGCTGTACTCTTGTACTCAGTGGCAGGCAGAAAAGGAAAGAAAGCAAACAAATGCAGTGCTGGCAGGATTTTGGAAGCAGCACTGGAGATTCCAACATCTGCAGGATTTATTGAACCCATGGAGAATTTGTATATTGTGCTCGTGTTGTTCTTTCACCTTCAGTATCCTTCCTTACAACCCTCTGCATTCAGTTGTCCTGACACTTTCACAGAAAGATGGCTGCATGTGGTAGGAAGTATTTTCATTAGAGGACAACACAATGATGGTAATTTTGGAAGACCTCAGTATGCACCTTAGTACTGCTTTAAATTTCCCCCCCTGCAGGACATTTTAAATCCAGAGTTTTTAACCCAGTGAAACTGTTGTGGCCATACCAAATGGATTATCAAGTGTAAGCAGAGACTCATAGCAAGTACTTGTGTTTTAACTGTAATATGTAAGATGGTTGACTTTATATGACGATGGTACCATGACCATCTGATTAGGGATCTGATAGACTGTCAGAAGTGAGTTAAAATCAGATAGCTAAAAGATGTCTGGCTCTGAAATACTTGCTCTAAAAATCACTGCCAGATGTGAATAGTTTATCTGCCTATGCTAGGCTGAAAACCAGCAGAGCTATGACTCTCCATTAGCCCATGAGGCTGATGCCCAGAGGCGATGGCAGCTTCAAATATTTGATTTTCTTCTGCTGCTCTGAGTCTGTTTGGAATTTCAGGCTGTGGACAGATAAACTAATCCATTTGCTTCTATACTGGCTGAAGAGTTTGATTTGTCCATAATGAGTTAGAGAGATATCTGACAAGCCATTCATTCAGCACACTTGGGAAGATAGCAAAACGGCGTGGGAGTCTATTAACGAGGAGCTAGGGACTAATTTTGTTCTTAATGCATCTCAGCCAGTAAAGATGCGCCTAGAAACATGTGAGCTATACAAAGGTTAGAAGTGTCCTCTGTTATTTGGTCAAAAGTAATTCAAACACCTAGTAACCTAGTAAATTACATTAATAGCTAAGAGCAAAAGATGGTTCAGGTACCAATTACAACTAAATATTCTCTCCACCTAAGAGAACTTAGGCTATCCAGTGAATAACCTCAGCCAATATGCCATAAATGCTTTGCAAAAGGGGCACAGGACAAATCTACATAAATCTGACTTACTTTGCTTGTTGGATTGGTGATAATTTTTGTTTGGCTTTCAAATTAAATATACAGTATATCATGAGAAACTTTAATTTAGGTGTACTGCAGTACTGTAACAGGCTGTCTGGGGAGGCGGTGGAGTCTCCATCTCAATTCAAAACCTGACCAGATGTACTCCTGTGTGACCTTCTCTAGGTGTACCTGCCTTGGCAGGGGGTTGGACTCAATGATCTCCAGAGGTCACTTCCAACCCTTACCATTTTGTGATCTGCTGTGAGTGAAGTTGTCAGACATTCTTGACTAATATTCAGTTGCAGTACATGCAGTTCCTGACTGCATAGTTGAAATACAATAAAAAACCACCAAGCCTACTCCAAAGGCACCATGTAGGACTCTCAAAGCACAATTTAGTCCTTGCTAAGATGCTTGGTGTGATGATAAATAATTTTGTCTTCATGACTTGTTTCCCCTATGTGCTTCAGATTTCTTTCCTAGCAGTGGATTTGGTTTGCAGATGTAAGGTAAAACGATCTACCAATTTTAACTTTAAATCTAGCATGTCTTCTAAAATATGATCTCATTTTTGTTTCTTTGATATGGATACCCAGGAATGCAAAGATGAAAGGGCACAACATATATGTATATAACTTCCATATTTGCAATTGTGCACAAGAGTATGAAATCTAATTTTGGCATCAGCAATTATTAATTTATGTACATGAGGGCTTTAAGGATTGCTAGAATTTTACTCTTACCATAGGTTAACTCTGTGACTGAAAGACTGCTAGTGTGTTCTTTCTGGCTTAATATCTTCTCCATGCCAGAAGGAAAGTGTTAAGGCACTTATTGAACATCACCAAACCTGGCAAGTGCATTTTATACATCTTACGAACTTACTGTCACCCCTGCAGTCCAGTTCACCCTGAAAGAGAGAAGCTTGGAAGCGGCATAATAGATTGACAAACCCCAGACTAAGCAGGAGGTGAGGTCTGAAAGGTAAAAATATCACTGTGTAAAACTGAAGAGAAACTGTTTGGTCCAGCTTCTCAAATAAAGGTAACTAGGTGCAATGGTTTCAAACTAGAGCAGGGTAGATTTAGATTAGACATTAGGAAGAAGTTCTTTACTACAAGAGTGGTAAGATACTGGAATGGGTTGCCCAGAGAAGGTGTGTCTGCCTCATCCCTGGAAATGCTTAAGACCAGACTGGGTGAGGCTTTAGAAAACTCGGTCTAGTAGGAGGTGTTCTTGCTTAGGGCAGGGGAGGTTGGAACTAGATGATCTTTAAGGTCCTTTTCAACGTCAGCCATTCTATCATAAGATTTTGTGATGTGATACTTCAGTGTCTCACAGTAACTACTGCCTTCGACCTGCCTTTTAATCTTTGATGCCTTTAGTCAGAGCTTTAGTATATGAGCTTTTTTATGGGAATGATCAGAGCCTGCCTGATTCATCTAATTGGTAATTTGGACAGTTGTTTAAAAGATAATTTCCAGATTGGAGACTAGATGCAGATTGATAACAATTTGTCTTTTATTAAGGTCTGCTTAACAACCTTCTGGCAGTTTATAATAGTACATAAGCTCAGAAAGTTGATGAAAAAGCTTCTTTCAGTGTCTGTGTCTTTCCAGAAAGATTGAAGGATTTGGACATGAGGATGTTGCAGTTTGTTAGGTGAACTCCACAGGACTGACCCTGACAAAAAAAACCCCAACCTATTTCTGGCTACACAGAGCACAGACTAAATCATTGGAAATGTATAAACTGGGTCAGCCTGATTCAGAAGGGATTTTGTTGGTCTTTTTCCTACTTATTAAAAGCAAACTTTTTTTGGAAATAGCTTTACTGACAGAAAAGACAGTTCTTGTGAAAGTGTTGGCTGCTTGGAATTTTGACCTGAGAAGCCAGCTGACACACTTAAAAGCAAGTTTCTGTTTCAGCATTTATATTAGCAGCTGTGAGACTTTCATCTCTTGCGGGAGAAACAAATATTGTCAAGTTTAGGCTCAGCAACATGGTTTCAATAAAAAGTTTCTACTAATCAAGCTAGCAGCCACATAGGAAATTAATTTGAAGATTCCACTGAGGCATACTTATGTGTATGAGTAATTCTACAACTTATTTCTCTTCAAGCTTACTTTTTAAACTGTTTCAAGCCTTAAGTCAGGTGAAAACTGGCAGCCTGTTAAATCTAGACTTGGAATTGCACAGAAGACTGACTACAGTATTGGATGCATTGAATCCATTCTGGATGAATTGCATCCTCTCTAAATAAGAAGTCTTCTGTCCCATTGCTCCAGAATGGCTGTTGAGACCTGTTGATTGCTAAGGCACCTTACCAAACTCACTGTGTGGAAAAATCTAGATTCTGTCCAAATGAAACAAAACCTCAATGCTGGAGTCATTTGAAGCCTTTGCAAAGATCATCTGTTTACTTTCTTTAGTGAAACTATAACTATGGAAAAGTTGTTTGCAAACTGAAGTGTCCTCGAGAGAATGCTTAAGCATCTGAAATATCTTGAGTTGGCCAGGAATGGACTACAGCCAGTGGAGCCCTTGGTCACAGTTCCACAGTGGGGCAACACAGAGGTAAATACATGTCTGTGCATGGAAATATGCTGGAATCCTCTGATATCAAGGGAATTTTGAGACGAGTTCAGCAGAACTTTATCCAAAATCAGAAGCCACAGTCATTTCCTTCCTTGTCTCATGGAAGAAAAGTGGGTTAACTTGCTCTCTGTCTGTCTAAAGGCGATTACATAACCTCTGTGTGTACTGGTGTGTAGCTCTGAAATGTATTTTAACTTTCTGCACTCGTTCTGAAGAATAATTCTTTGGAAAGGACATAATCTTGTCTTAATTTTCTTTGGAACTCAATGCCACCAGATACTTGATCATTCTTTTTCTGTAGGGATCTGTAGTTTTTCCTTTTGCTTCCTTTAAAAATTACAAGGACCCATGTCTTCAGGTATTACAAAAGTGTTTGGGAACAGTGTAGTTCCACAGCAGACCAAAATCTGCTGACAAGTTCTGTGTTTCAGCCATGCTTTCTGTCTGTAACCATTAGAGGGAACTGTGCAAGAGACCTGAACAAAGGTGAACAGAGGGCTGGAGCAGCTCTCGTATGAGGACAGGCTGAGGAAGCTGGGCCTCTTCAGCCTGAAGAAGAGACAGCTTCAGGGAGACTTTATAGCAGCCTTCAAGTACCTGAAGGAGGCCTACAAGAAAGCTGCAGAGGGATGTTTTACAAGGGCTTGTGGTGATAGGACAAGAGACAATGGTTGTAAATTAGAGCAGGATAGATTTAGATTTAGAAGTTCTTTACTATGAGGATAGTGAGACACAGGAATGGGTTGCCCAGAGAAGTCACAGAATCACAGAATGTCAGGGGCTGGAAGGGACCTTGAATGATCACCTAGTCCAACCCCCCTGCCAGAGCAACATTTCCTATACCAGATCACACAGGAATGTGTCATGGACATCTTGTTCTCGGAAGTGTTTAAGACCAGGCTGGATGAGGCTTCGAGCATCCTGATCTAGTGGAAGGTACTCCTGCCCATGGCAGGGAGGCTGGAGCTAGATGATCTTTATCTTCCTTCCAACTCAAGCCATACTATGATTCTATGAACTGAGGTTGCACAGAGTTTAAAATAATTGTGAGCAGCTTTTTAATCACAAGTTTCTTTCAGAGAGCAAGTGGTGCTCCTTAATTGTAGTGCCTCGTGAATGGTCAAACTGCTTTTGAATTCATCGTGAGACCTGCTGCAGTTTTACTTAGCAGGTAATATTTAGGAGTGTAACAGGCTTGCATTTTTACATGTTAAACTGAGATGTCATGGGTTGAATTGAACCTGCTGCTGTTACTCATACCATGATGCAGTCACACCAGAATCAAAAGTGAAAGTGCTAACTGGAGCAAAGCTTTATGGGGATTGAAGTTTAGGCTGCAACTTGGGAGGCTTCCCGTTCTGGTTGTTGCTTCTGGGCTCCGCATCTTGGGTGTTGGCTTTTTTCAGCAGGCATGGTGGCAGAAAGAATGAGAGTCAGGTAGTTGCTGGTTTTGGTTTTCTGTTTCATGCTGGGCTTTTTTCCTGTGTACTTCTGTGCTTCTTCTGCAAATAGACTAAGCTAATCATGTATTATTAATTAGATTATTAGCTAAGGTAATTATGCATTGTGATTATGATATTTTATGTTAAACTCTTATCTTTTCTCTTTATCTCAACCTTGAGTTTTCCCCTCACATTTGTGTTGGGGGAGCAGGCAGTTTAGCCCTTGTGTTAACCCATTACAATTTCAAAGCCAGCAAACTATAAAATTATGTCTGTCGACAAAGTAGCTGCATGTATGCAGAGGCAGATAAATAACAGCATTCATGTTGGACATGCAATGTCCAGTGCCTGGTCAGGCAGGGAGGTGAACTGGGAGGTGGTAAAGTCACTGTCCCTGGAGGTGTTCAAGAAACATTTGGATGTGGCACTTTGGGATATCATTTAATGGCCACAGTGGTGTTAGGTTGATGGTTGGACTTGATGATCTCAGAGGTCTTTTCCAACCAAGATAATTCTATGATTCTAAGATGTTAACAAAGGTGTGCAAGTTAAAAGATATCATCACTTGGGCTGGGTCAGAAGTTTACTGCCCAAACGTTTCTCTTAGCAACTTCTTACTAGAGATTGTGGGCTCCTACTTTTATTATTGTTCAGATATATTCCAGTTGCAGATTTCTTTTTGTGACTGTTAAAAAAACAGATAAAAAAGATTCTAGCATGATTTTCAAAGTCTTCTGCTCTAAGTCCAGGGCTGAGAAATTAAAAACAATATATATACACTTGTAAATTAATCTAGTAAAAAAAGCCATTAAGCATGGAAGAGTAATGCATTCTAGGACATTGTTCCAATTATCTTAGCAAAACTCCCTCAATGTTTTACTTGTTGAGGAAGGCGTAAGAAATAGCAGATGGATAGCAGATGGGTTGCCAAACACTCTCTGATGATGCCAGCTCTGACTAATGTCAGTCCTTATCTTTCTAAAACACCCAATTGTCCTTGCAAACAATTAATTGTTTCATCTGTAACTGCAGCCATTTAATTATGTATTCATAAGCTTTGGAGGTCATGAAACAAGCAAGTGGAAACTTTGAGAAATGAGAATAGGACTGTACAGAAGGACTATGTTCCAGTGTGGAGGTCGCTTTTCACAGGCGCTGTGCAGTAAACTGGGATGTTTCATTTTGGTCACTAACAACAAGCCAAATACAGCTGCAGTAGACTGTCTGGTGGTAACATGGTGAAAGAGAAGAGCTCTCAGTCATGTTAGTGGGTTAGTGTCAAAAGACAGCTGTGGAAAGTGCTCTTGCCTTCTTCCCAGGTTATTGTTAGCAGTCCAGTAGGATATTGTTTAAAGAACAGCATACGCTAAAGGATTGATAGCAAACCAGTGCTGCTAGCAAGCCAGTAAAACTGCTGATGGCAGTGGGCTTGCAAGCAGCTCTCAGCAGACAGCCTCTGTCTGTTTCTCTAGATAGTCTACAGCCATTTCACAAAGGCAGTACCTCCCTAGCATTGACAGGGATGAAGATGGAGGATTACTTATGGCCTGAGATTTGTTTCCTTTCTGACAGTGATAGACCTTGAATAAAACCAAAGCTTTTCCCTCAGTATTATCAGCCATGCGGGAGGAAGGTAAGTGTGTAACTCTTTGGTAGATTGAAAGGCCAGAATCTTCTTAAAAACATAATACCATAGAATCAACCAGGTTGGAAGAGCGCTCCAAGATCATCCAGTCCGACCTAGCACCCAGCCCTGGCCAATCAACTAGACCATAGCACTAAGTGCCTCATCCAGGCTTTGCTTGAACACCTCCAGGGACGGTGACTCCACCACCTCCCTGGGCAGCCCATTCCAATGCCAATCACTCTCTCAGTGAAGAACTTCCTCCTAACATCCAGCCTATATGTCCCCCAGTACAACTTGAGACTGTGTCCCCTTGTTCTGTCGCTGGTTGCCTGAGAGAAGAGACTAACCCCCACCTGGATACAACCTCCCTTTGGGTAGCCATAGACAGCAATGAGGTCACCCCTGAGCCTCTTCTCCAGGCTAAACAACCCCAGCTCCCTCAGCCTCTCCTCACAGGGCTGTGCCCCAGGCCTCTCACCAGCTTCGTTGCCCTTCTCTGGACACATTACAGCATCTCGACATCTGTCTTGAATTGAGGGGCCCAGAACTGGACACAGGACTCAAGGTGTGGCCTGACCAGTGCTGAGTAAAGGGGAAGAATTATCTCCCTTGTCCTACTGGTCTCACTGTTGCTGATGCAGGCCAGGATGCCATGTACTTACTGATTCCTGTCATTTAGCACTTCAGTGGACAATTTTTCCATAGGTGCTCCAGATAGAGATGATGTTCGGATGGTTTCTTAACACCCTTTGCTATGTATCATGAATTCAGCTCTAGTCTTAGTGGCAGCTTCTCCGGAATGTTTGTGTGTGTGGTGAGGTTCATTGCAAAGGTCTGACAACAACTTTGAGCTTCCTGCCACTTATTTTTCCTTCCCAGTTGAGCAGGTGTTCACTTGTTACCTCAAAGAAACTGCAAAATAAATCGAAACAACACAAATATATTCAGTACGCCTGTGATATTTGCTACTAAACCTGTGTTTAGTTCACAGAACCGGCATTAGTGACAATAAAAAAATGTATCAATAATGGTTCTTCCCAACAGTTTCTTCAGGAGTAACAAAAGAGCAAGCACTACTTGATTCTGTTAATTTATTTATTCTGTTTATTGGAGATATGCTGTGAGATTTGTATGTTGCATCTTCCCTGTTCTTCCCCATCTGTCTTGAAAAGTTATTCAAGATGCTGTCCTAAACAAATTACGATCAATCTATCTGTATAAATACAGCACACAGCAGTTTGTGGCGTGTAATATGAAGCATTAATATATAGAAGGCTATGAAGGCTTAATACGAGTGAGTCTGTGGAGTACATTTATTCTGTTTTGCTAATTTGGAGAGCAAGACAGTTTTGAAATGTGACCATTTAAGCCTTATGTCTATTCAGAGATCGTTGATGTCTTTCTTGTTTTGCCCAGTTTAATTCCTTTTTAAGTAGTTTACTTCAGTACCACTTCCTAAGGGGCTTATTTTACCCCTTTAGAATATCAGGACTTAAAACCATTGTTACCTTTTGGTAACCACGTTGGGAGCCAAAATAAAAGATGTGATGGTTTGGGTGTCCCCCCATCCCCCCACACTTTAGAAATCACCCAGACTAGACTCAGCCGGCTCTGGAAATTTGAATGAAGCTTATATTTACAGCTGGCACAATTTACAAGCAGATAGTTACAGTATATACAGATATATACAGAAATCTACAATGTAAAAAGGTAATATAGAAACACAACTCCCCTCCCAGAAACCTGAGTCCCCGGGAGTGGCTCTCAACCACCCCTCACCTTCCCCCTACCCCTCTCAACCTTACCCCAGTCCCAAGGAAGAATGGAGGTTCGGCCAAGAGGATTAAGAAGCAAAGGTGAATCAGCAAAGCAAATGGAGGGTGAGGTTAGAAAGCAAGATGGAGTTCAGCCAGCCGACCTCAGCTCTCCAGCAGGCAAAGAGCTGAGAGCACAGCCCAAAGTGAAGTGCGGAGCAGAGTGACTTTACCTTTTGTTTTGCTTTTCTTCTTTACACATCTCAGCGAGACTGTGAGTGAAGTAGACCTCACCATTGTTTTCATTTCTCAGCCTATGATCTAGTTCTTTTCATCAAAACATCGCAGCGAGGCTCAAACTAGCACAAAACTTCATCATGAGGTGTTTTCTTTCTGCCTGAAGTTTAGGATTATTAGCTTGTTAAATTACTTGTGCTACATAATTGCTTGGTATCATAAGTCTAAGTGTAGGTTAATGATACCAAGTACAACTTTTTCTTTTTTACTTAAAAAAAAATTAAAGTCTTATTCCAGCTCTTTTTTTCAAGTTTGCGTCTGACTTTCGTTCATGACTTAAGCATCTCCTTTATTGTACCTCATTTTTGCTTCACTTTCTCATCCTGAATTGTTGTATAAGGATAAACAAGTTCCCTGGATTTCATCTATATTTGTTCCCTGTCTGCTTTTCGTAGGTGTTTCTTGGTAGTTCTCTTGGTTTAAGTACCTGCTTTTAAACAGTACTGTTAACATGAGATGTTGAATGAAGGAAAAAAAATTATCAATTAGGTTAATATTCCAATTGGATTGGAGAATGTCTTCTATTTTTAGTAAAGAGAACAGTGTCTTAAATTGCTATTACCATTGAGCTAAAAAGAAAAACACAAAACCTCTTTTGTTGGAAAATTTGGTTTCTTAGATGAGAAAATATTGGCCTGTGTGACTAATATATTTTTTTTTGTCAAACTAAAAATGTCTTGGAAAAAATCAACCATGTTTTGAAAGGGTCTGATCCAAAGTTATTAGTCTTTTGACAATGAACCGCGTAATGTAAGATGTCCGTCTGCTTTGTGAGATTTTCATTCAAGATACCACACGCCTGTATTTCCCTCTGGATTCTCAGCCAACTTGTGAGTTCATTTTGAGGCAGACATTTTTGGGGGTTTCGACTTTTGGTTTGGTTTTTTGGGTTTTTTTGGGTCAAAGAAATTAGTGAACAGAATGAGAGGATCATTTGCAGTTTACAGTATCAAGTTCCTGATGACTTCATGTCTGATCTCTGCTGTCTGCTTACATAGTGCTTTATACCTCCAAGGACTACCACAGAATCTCTTCTGTCATTGGAACCAGTGTTTATCTCTGGTTTTGACACTTGGATATTTTTGTTCATTTACTCCCTCCTGAATCATCTTAGAAGTTACCTGCACCTCTTCTGTTTTGACAGCTGTGTTCTGAGATTCTGTTGTCCTTTGTTTCTGACTCTTGCAGCGTATTTTCCTTCCTTCTCACCACTTTAGCAAGACTTTTTCCTTTCTTATGTTCCCTTCAAAGCACCTTGAATTCTTTTGAATTCCAACAATATCTCGTTATCAAGTTTACCTTCTAGAGAATATGCAGTTGATGAATATTTTTCAAGACAGCAAATGTCTTTTTACTTAAACAGTAGCTTGTCACAGAAACACAGAATGTTAGAGGTTGGAAGGGACCTCCAGAGATCATCAAGTCCAACCCTGCTGTCAAAGAAGGATGACCTAGGGTAGGTCACACAGAAACACATCCAGGCAGGTTTGGAAAGTCTCCAGAGAAAGAGACTCCACAATATCTCTGGGCAGCCTGTTCCAGTGCTCCAGCACTCTCACCATAAAGAAGTTTCTCCTCATGTGGAGGTGAAGCCTTCTGTGTTCTAGTTTGTACTCGTTGTTGCTTGTCCTATCACTGCGCACTGCCAAAAAGAGACTGGCGCCATTATCTTGACACTCACTCCTCAGATCCCCTCTCAGCCTTCTCCTCTCAAGAATAAACAGCCTCAGTTCTCTCGCTCATTCTTCACTGGAGACATGTTCAAGCTCCCCAACATCCTCACAGCTCTCATCTGTCATGTGCAGGAAATGTCTGGATAGGAAATGAAATATGGAATATCCTATCAGCTAACTATTTCTGAGCATCATGCCTGGCTATATGGAGCCTGCAGTAATTTTTTATCTGCCTTTCTACATACCCAGCATCAGCAAGGTTGTGACTGCTTGTTCCAATCTGTTGTCTACCCTTAGTGTTGCTGAAATAACTTGTAAAGTTTCCCATGATGTTTCCAAGTCAAAATTCAAAAGCAGTGTTTCACTCTTCTTGTTCCATATTTTGCTTTCAATGATGTCAACACAGTGTTCCTGAAATGTTGCATCCATTCTCTTGCCTTCTGTGACTCTGCTGTTTGAATTTCTATGTCTCTTACCACTCTTCTACCAGAGGATTCTTTTTTCCCTCTGCCTCACTTGCCAATATGAATTTAACTTGCCCCTCTGATGACAAGTCACAGATTTACCTTTAGAACAGAGATCTTTTCCCTTGTCAATACTGAAATCTTACCCCGTTACTTCACTAGTTTCTCCTGAGTAGGCTGCAGAAATATGTATAAAACCTGAGGTCTTTCATGTGCTGCCTTTCTGACTGCTGCCTTTTGATTAGTGAAGAGAAATTGTGCTGTCAGTTTGCCTGTCATTTACTTCCATAGTCAAGATATTTTTCTTTACTGAAAGTCTTGTCCCAAGACTTCATAGCTGGCTGACATCTAAGAATTACTTGTTCTTGTGGTGGTAGTGGTTTTTTGTTTGGGTTTTTGGTTGGTTGGTTTTTGGTTTTGTTTCTCTTTCTGTGGGTTTTGTTTGTTTGTGTGTTTGTTTTTTGTAGATTAGTAGTATCTGGTCTAGAGAAATCTGTGATCTGTCTCTTTATCCATCCAGTCCCACTGGTTGTGATGTCTGTTTTCATTGTGAGAGGGAAGCAATTACCTAATTAATTTGGACTGAAATCCAAGACTATTTTCATATTGATATTTGAACACCATCATTTCTTTCTGTTATGATAGAGCTTTCCTAATTTGCCTGCACAGATCTGCTCTTCTCTAGGCTGTCCTTATTTTATCTTCATTATTAGAACCTACATTTTGCAGAGTCAGATACAGGAGTCTTTTTGTGCTTCTATTAGTGCAAAACACCGCTTTAAAAACACTTCCTGGGGCCACCACTTGATCCCATCTCACCCTTTTTCTTACTGTCTTTCCACTCGTTCCTGTTCTATAGTCATACCCAGGATGCTTGTCTTTGTTTTCATAGCCATTTGTAAGTGTTTTTTGTGTTTCATCCAAATTTGAAGGTTCTCTTTCCTCCTGTTGGATGTGAGTGAAGTAGCATAAAAATAGTGATACAAACAAGCTAATATTCCTGTTGTACAAAGTACAACTAATAACGCTGTTAATGAATTTGCCTTTAAAGTAGATTATGCTTAGAAAAATGGATTTGGGGAGATAGAGGGAGACACAGAGAAGCAATTAGGCACCACTGGTCAGCATGATCTCAGCATTTGAGATAATAGGCACTGTTCAAGTCTTGTCATTGTTGTGGGACTGGGTGTTTTGGCTTACTGATACAAACATTTCTTTTTAAGTGGGTGCTTGGTTCAGTTTTGGACCATTGTGATACACAGGAATGTGTTTAGCTGTTGTGGCATAGGTGATACATTTCCAACAGAAATACTTCCTAGCCATAACTTTCATTTTCACAACATTGAGAAATGGCTTCAGGATTCCAGTAAACTTTAATGCAAAGCACGAAGTTGGTCTTGAGTTACTTTTTTTACGCGACTGAGCTGGACTGGCCATGACTTTTACTGGAACAGCAATGCTAACAGATGTTATCCCTTGAGTAATTTCCAAAGACAGCCACACTGGTTGACACTTTCAAACAATAAAAACAAACCCAGTCATGTTAAGATATTAGCCATATTAAAATTGAGTGCAACACAGCTATGTAGAGGGGGTTTTCTTTAAGTGTGCATGTAGAAACCAATGGAGAGTTATTACAGCAGTAAATTACTTCCAGGACAATAATGATGTTTGCTGTCAGTCTTATGCAATGACACAACAAAAAAGTTATTCTCAGTAGCCATTCCTGTTTATCAGGCATAAATAAAGTGTGTTCTTATTTTACATAGCAGCTGCCTTACACTTGTACAGCTGTGAATATACTTTTGAAAGCTTTTTATTTTTCTGGCATAGTGATGTTCTATCAGAAATCCATTGTCTATATTTGTGGGCATTTTGCTGGTTTCCATTTAGGTCCAAATTTTACTGAAATACTGGGCAGATATGACTTCTGAAATGTGAGGTTTCTTTTGTCTTCTGCTAATTTGCTGATGCTAGACATTGTCAGCCAAGATTCCAGATTAAATACCCCACTTCTATACTTATTTCACTCTACTTGGAGTGGTATGTCAATCAGAAAGTACTTTGGCTTATAAAATACTTTTCTGCATTAGACAAGAAACTGATCCTGTTCAGAGCAGGCAGGATTTCATCATATTTCTTTTAAAATCAACATTTTTTTAAAAGCACCAACCAAGACTTCTGTATAATTTTTAGTTAACTGAATAGCACTTCTCCCTCCAAGCCACTACTTCGAGAACTTTAATATGAACCAAATTCAAAATTTATAGCTCACTTTTTATTTCCTATCTACAGTAACGAGAATTATTTAAATACTGACTAGACTAGACTAGACTAGACTAGAATAGAATAGAATAGATCGACCAGGTTGGAAGAGACCTCCAAGATCATCCAGTCCAACCTAGCACCCAGCCCTATCCAGTCAACCAGACCATGGCACTAAGTGCCTCATCCAGGCTTTTCTCGGACACCTCCAGGGATGTCAACTCCACCACCTCCCTGGGCAGCCCATTCCAATGCCAATCACTCTCTCTGACAACAACTTCCTCCTAACATCCAGCCTATACCTCCCCCGGCACAACTTGAGACTGTGTCCCCTTGTCCTGTTGCTGGTTGCCTGGGAGAAGAGACCAACCCCCACCTGGCTACAACCTCCCTTCAGGTAGTTGTAGACAGCAATGAGGTCACCCCTGAGCCTCCTCTTCTCCAGGCTGCACACCCCCAGCTCCCTCAGCCTCTCCTCATAGGGTTTGTGTTCCAGGCCCCTCACCAGCCTTGTTGCCCTTCTCTGGACACCTTCCAGCACCTCAACATCTCTCTTGAATTGAGGAGCCCAGAACTGGACACAGGGCTCAAGGTGTGGCCTGACCAGTGTTGAGTACAGGGGCAGAATAACCTCCCTCATCCTACTGGCCACACTGTTCCTGATCCAGGCCAGGATGCCATTGGCTCTCTTGGCCACCTGGGCACACTGCTGGCTCATCTTCAGACTACTATCCACCAGTACCCCCAGGTCCCTTTCCTCCTGACTGCTCTCCAGCCACTCTGTCCCCAGCCTGTAGTGCTGCTTGGGGTTGTTGTGGCCAAAGTGCAGAACCCTGCACTTGGCCTTGTTAAATTTCATCCCATTATATATAATACTGAGGTCAGAAATAGCTGTCATTTCCAGCTTCCCATTGTAGGGCAAAATATACAGAGTTCATTGCATGTAAAGCAATGAAGAATTGCACTTGAACAGAATAAACCTTATATAAAGCTTACTACTCTGGAGTATTGCAGTAATAGAACTTCAGATTTTTCTGAAGTTGGTTTCTTAACATCTGTAGGAGAGAGGAAAGAGAGTAGTGCATCCAAATGCCATGCCTAAGAAAGGAATGTAAATTATCCTGTTTATTTGCCTTTAAGAACTTTAGCAGACTGACTTTAGCATTCTGATACCACTGATAGGTGCATTATAAATAATATCAGACTTTGTCACAGGTTTTAGACAAAACAGAATGTGTCCTTACCCTTTCCAAATTCGTCCAAATGCTGTAATTAAATAGAAGCATAAACCACCAAATTAACAACAGAAGCTGGGATTTTTTAACTTTATGAGTTTCTAATGAAAAGGGGAGTCTTCTGTGTTCAGTAAGGCCTGTTCCTCCTGAGCAAATGACATAGACAAAATCAAGTTTAGATGAAGAGCCTGGTTGATGCTATAAAACAGGAGAATTTCTATTTTGTACTTTACACTGATGTCCTCTGCATCTCTCCAGACGAAATGTGTTCACTCTAAAAGGTTTACTGTGGTTAACAGAGGAACCACTTTGTCCACAGCAGTTGGTCTTAAATCGATGTTGGCAGAGGATACTCCAGCACACATTAAATAAACTTAGCTACACCATTTTAACTAGCTAATGTCTTTAGCTTATCAAGAAATAGTTGCTACTTTATCTTGTCTGGGTTGCTTTGCTAGTCTTGTTTATTTCCTAGTTTTGGAATGGAGAGAGTACTGCCTGTCCACAAATCTCACAATATTCTGATAGCTGGTCAATGTAGTCATGCAGAACTGATGTCATGGCCAATATGCAATACTTAGACATGAGATGAAGAGAAATGCCATATTATTCAAAGAGCTTGAAGCCTTAGTCTTCCAGTGTTTTGATAGAAGCAACAAGCTCAAACTCTGAGGCAACCTGCATTGCATTTGGGAGTGTGAGATAGCCCTCTGGCCACCTAGTCCATATAAAAATGAGTAAGTCATTGAAGGATTTTGTTCTGCATAGGGAATTACTTCTTTCTGCACAAAACATGGCTAGTTGTCATGCACTGAGTTGAACCTGCTGCTGTTAATCATACCATGCTGCAATCATGCCAGCTCCAAAACAACAAAAGTGCTAACTGGACCAAACTATTATGTGGCTTGAAGTTCACATTGCAACATGGGAGGCTTCCTGTTGCGGTTGCTGCTTTTGCTTTCCAGGTCCTTGAGTGTGGTCTCTTTTCTGCAGGCATGGTGGCAGAATGAGTGGCATTTAGGTAGCTGATGGTGGCAGAATGAGTGGCATTTAGGTAGCTGCTGGTTTGGGTTTTCTATTTTATGCTGGGTTTTTGACTTGTGTCTTTCACTGCTGTGCTGGTTTGAGGCTAATTGGAATATTTTAATGAGAGAAATGAGATCATTGGTTGTAAAAAGAAAATAATGATGATGTCTGTATCATTCATTGGTTTGCTGAGAGTCCTAAAAAGCCAAAATCTCAACAATTTGTTCCACTCTGGTCTGAAACACTACTGCCTTTCATTTCTCCTTAGATCTGCTCCTACACCTCTCCTCTAATCTTGGCTAACACATAACAACATAAGTTTTGCTTGTTGTTTTGTTTGTCATCTGGGAAAGTAGATGGAGAGAGAGGGAGTTGCTTTGAGCCTCTTCTGGGCAGTTTTCTTTTTCTGGGAGGGAGTTTGGGCTTCTGTATTATTTCTAATTTTTATATAATTTTAAATACTTGTAAATATATTGTGTGTTTATATGCTTGTAAATTTAGCTTTGCTGTAAATACAGCCTCATCTTACTTCCAAGCCACCTGCACTAGTCTGGTAAATTTCAATAGCAGGGGGTGGAAGTTCCTAACTCACCACAACTGCATTTCTTCTGCAAATAGCCTAAGATAATCATGTATTGCATTATTAGATTAATTAGATTATTAGCTAAGGTAATTGTGCATTGTGCTTATGATATATTAAGTTAACATTAAACTCTTATCTCTTTATCCCAGCCTTGAGTTGCATGTGTTACTCTTCCTCTCAGTTTTGTGGTGGGGCAGCAAGCAGGTTAGCCTAAACCATTGCACTCATTCTTGGTATTGAGTGTTTCTCTACCTGATTTGGCCCTGGTAACATACACAAGTTTGTTAGTCCTTTGTATTATGATTTTAAGTGGGATAGACCTCCCTCGTCCCAGCACTGGTACAGTTACACAACAGTGATCCTTGGTGTTCATGGTTATGGTGTTTGGTGCTTAAGGACATGGTGTAGCAGTGGCCCTGGTAGATATGATTGGACTTAGATAATGGTTGGACTTAGATAATGGTTGGACTTAATGATATTGAAGGTCTTTTTCAGCTGTAGTGGTTTGTAATGCTTATTTTTGCAGAGGAAGAGAAACAAGCAATTTTCTGTGATGTTTGGCAGCTTTGACTAGGAGAGGGGAGCAATCCCTGCAGTAACTTCAGTAGTACTTTCAGTAAGGACGACAACCATGACTAGCATCTGGTGTGTTTTTAAAGAGGCAGCACAGAGTCAGAGCAAAGAGATGATAAGCAATAGGACTTTCAAGATTGTAGCCTGGCCTGGGCAAGGTCTTCATTTTGTTGGACAGAGGAGTGGCAACTTAGTAAGCTGTCCTCACTGGCCAAACACGTGAACTAATCTTTGGCTGATAACTCAGGACATCAGTTAGAGCATTTCTCTCTGAGAATATTTGTGCCTGAAAAAAAATGTTTTGGTAGATGCTTTGTCATGGATGGACAAATGTATATATCTCATGTAACCACTACAGGAGAAACATAAACCAAAGGTTCCTTTTTAACTCCTTAGTGTTCACTAAGGCTTTCTGCTCTACTCTTGACCACTCTGAAAAAAAAACCAGCCTTGTAAAATCTGGAAAACACCATCAACTGACTTGTGCTTCTTTTTCTTGGTTGAGGTGGTCTTGGAGATTGTGCAAGTTGAAGGTTTTCAAGGTTCTTAAGAGCTGGAACAGACTTGCTGAAAAAATCAGAGGGTGAAGACTCAAAGACTAAACTACTTGTATGGCCACAGTGAGATATTGTTACTAATAGGTGTAAGGTATAAACAGACTGCACGCTTCTCAACACACTTAGCACTTGAGTTAAAACTCTGTATAGCTGCAGAAACTATGAGAAGTTAGAAGAGATTAATGAAATAATACATTAAACAGAATGCACAGCAATTGGTCTTTCTTCTTGCACTTAGTTGGTGAGCAGCTAACGGAATGGAAATGTGTTTACATCTGAAGCTGAGCTGCATGAAGGTTAATGGAATTGGTATTTTCCACAGAGTACAGAATATCAGTCAAATTCTAGTGACCTGCCAGCATGCAAGACGTGCATAGCTTGAGTTAGCTCTTCAACATCATTGCTCACAGTTTAAGTATCTAAGCCTCTGAATTCAGGTCAACCACAGGTGCTACAGGCAATTAGCTGCAGTATATACAGAGGTTAGGTTTCATTCTGCTAGAAACTTGACGTAACTTAACAGGAGTCCGTTCCAGCGTTGCGCAACATAGAAGTGGGATAAAATGTACTCTAATCCATATTCCCTTCAGTTCACCAGCATGAACACAGCTCAGCTGATATATATTTTCTGCCTTGAAACCTCTACCTACATTCTTTTTGGTTTTACTGTGTAATTACATTCTGTCGATAGTGTGTTCTTGGACAGTGTAGTCCCTTTCATACCAGAACTGTAAAGTAAGGGGTCATTTGCATGGTATTTAGCAGACAGACACAAGTTTGCTCTTGCCTGTGCCTTGTGCCAGGTGGATGCTAGCCAGCTCTAAGCAGAAGCCATACAATGCAGAGATGAACCTCAGTCTGCACGCTCTTCTGAGAAGCAGGTTCTAGTATCTTAGGCCACATAGGCATGTTGGGGTGATGCTGGTTTATATCTGCAAATGCACAATGTGCTGAGCATAAAATCCAAGGTCTGAACTTAATTCCTTTTTTCTGTTGTTGAGACAAGGCTAGTACGCAAGACAAATTGCTCCTCTACCTCATTCAGTTTCAATAGATACTAATCTGAAAGCATTCTCCCCTTCTTACTATAAATTCTTCCCTGCTTGAGACACACTTGCTGATTTGACCTGATGAGATTAGGGTTCTTGGCCAAGGTTTAACATACAGAATGAATACATACCCTGCAAGTGATGTGGTAATGCAAAGAACTATTACAAACCCTAGCTCCACTGCATTGTGTTGTGTTCACCCATCCTAAAATAGCTGTTTCTTAAAGTGTCAAAAGCCTCTTCTTGGTGGGACCATAAGTGCCTGATGTTTTTTCTGAAGTGTGTGTGTGTGTTTGAGTCATTCTTTGGTTGTTTTTTTTCCAGCATATGTTAGTTTTTGTACCATCTTCACCTGCTTGTGTGAAAAGTTCTTAAAACCTATAACTGAAAAATATTATCTTAAATGTGAAGCTGAAACTGGATCAGATTAACTGACACAACTAAGATATAACTGACATTTATTTGGTGTCACTGCCTCTCTTCCCTTTCTGTGACAGCTTGAATGATATCTTTAGAAGACAAAACTGAGAGGGAGTGTAGAAAACATCTGTAAATCTGAGTGACACCAAAATGAATTCTATTTCATGGTAAACTCTTACTGCTTGTATTCTGAGAAAGCCAAGGTTCCTTAAGACTGAGGTTTTATAATCTTCAGCTCTAATTTAAATGAAAATGTTTAGGACTGTATGGTATTTACTGCAAGGAGGAGTGAAGCAAGGACTGAGCTTTTCATGGAAACACAGATTTGTTTCAACTGGGGAAGACCTCTAAGACCATTGAGTCCAACTGTCAATGTAAAACTGGCATGGCCATTAAACCATGCCCTGAAGTGCTACACTTGGTCCAATACCACAGCTTAGGTCTGAGAAATTGAAAATTTTGGAGTCTGCAAAGAAAGTTTCCTACCTTGCAAGTGGAACAAACCTAGTATTCTTTATTTCAGCTGTCCTGTGTGTATCTACTCGGCAGCACTTCTTCCAATTCTGCTGATGGCCATAGTCACA
Source organism: Tricholaema leucomelas (assembly GCA_013400475.1). Lineage (NCBI taxonomy): Eukaryota > Metazoa > Chordata > Aves > Piciformes > Lybiidae > Tricholaema lacrymosa > Tricholaema leucomelas. The sequence continues at coordinate 68,663 of WAAF01000035.1, forward strand.
GATGGCCATACTGAGCCACTTCACCAAATGAAGCTTCACAAATGGTCTTTTTTATTATTATTTATTGAAATATTTTCCATATAGGCCACACACTCATCTGTGTGCACTTAGCAGCAGTGCCTTTTGCACAGGTAGAACAAACTGAATAGAATTCTGTCCCAGACAGACAAAGCGAAGTGATTAAATAATGGTGATGAGAAATATCATGAGGCTTGGAATAATGAAGGTATTGCAAGGAACAGGAATCCAAATTTTCCAGAGCTGGATAACATACAGCAGCATGTGCAATCATCAACTGTTGAAAGAGGACAGGTAATGAGTCTGCACGGCTGTACGTTTTTACTCAAACACAAGTAGCAAACTTTACATCAACCTACTTTTCCCCAAGTTCAGATGAACTCTGGAGTTCAGTGCTGTAAGACACCTGGTGCCAAAAGAGTTTCCTAGAGAAAAACCTTGGTCTGGAGCAGATGATACTGGGAAATTCGAGGTGGGATTGACAGTTCAACGGGTGGATGCTCTGGCTCCTGTGAAAGAGTGACTTAATAGGAAATTATTAAATTTATACTAGTTTTACATAAGTCTGTGCACAGGTTTTTTTATTGGTGGTTTTTTGTTTCGTTTTGTGGTTTGGGTTTTTTTGTTTTTGGTGGTGGTGGTTGGGTTTGGGGTTTTTTTGGTTGTTGTTTGTTGATTTGGGTTTTGTTTGTTTAGGCCTTTAAAAGATGTTTTAAGGCCATTAACGTGTAAGAGGGACATGGAACTCGTGGAGAGAGTCCAGTGGAGGCTAGAAGGATGATTAATGGATGACATTGGTCCTATGAAGAAACACTGAGAGAACTGGGGCTGTTTAGCCTGGAGAAGGGAAAAGGCTGAGAGGGGGCCTGCTCAACGCTTACAAATACCTTACAGGTGGATGTCAGGAAGATGGGGTTGGTCTCATTTCAGTAGTGGCCACTGATAGGAATGATGGCCAAAGGACACACTGAAACACGCAGAGCTCCACCTCAACATGAGGAAAAAACTTATTTGCCGTGAGAGTGCTGGAATGCTGGACCAGGCTGCCCAGAGACGTTGTGGATGCATTCCTGTGTGACTTGCCCTAGGCCATCCTGCCTTGGCAGGGGGTTTGCACTCGATGACATTCGGAGGCCCCTTCCAACCCCTACCATTCTGCGATTCTGACTGTGCCACGCACGGCCTAGGCCTTACGTGCGTAACGCAGTAGGTAGGGCGCTTTCCGTTGGAAACGCTTGTTTGGCCCTGCTGCCGAGCCAGAGAGGGTCCCCATCCAGCACTGCCTGCGTACCGTGCCTCGGGCTCGGCGGCCGTGGCCCCTGGGCGGAGGGAGTGGGATGGGTGCGCAGCAGCTCCTCGGCAAAGGGCAAGCGCCTCTGGCCGGAGCAGAGCCCAACCTAGCCCGACCCGTCCCTAATCACCGCTTCTGAGCCTCTGCCGCCCTCTACCGGCTGGAGTGCTGCACGGCAGGACATCCCCGGCTGCTGGGACTGAGCGAGGTTCTGAGTCTGCAGAGAAAAGGAGTGCGCACCCTCCCTCAGCAGCCTGCTCCAGGGCTCCGGCACCTTCAAAGGAAGTTTTCCCTTACACTAAAGTGAAACCTCCTGGGTTCTAATTTGCACCCGTCTCTCCTTGTCCTATCACTGGGCACCACTGGAAAGAGCCTGGCCCTGTCCTCTTGACCTCTTCGATGTTTAAACACATTGATAGATCCCTTCTAAACCTTCTCTTTTCCAGGCTAAACATCTCAGTCTCTCCGTGTAAGAAAGATGCTCCAGTCCTCCCATCATTTTCGTGGCCATCCATTGGGCTCTCCAGTATTTTCCTGTCTCTCTTGAACTGGACAGCCCAGAACTGGACACAGTATTCCACGTGTGACAGAATAGAAGGGGAGAAGAGCCTCCCTCAACCCTTTGGTCACAGTCTTTTTAATGTGTAACAGGACATCATTGGCTTTCTTGGCCACAAGCACATGTTGCTTTCTCCTGGTTAACTTGCTGGCCACCAGGATTCCCTAATCCTTCTCCACAGAGCTGCTTTCCATCAGTTCAACCCTGCACCTGTACTGGTGTAGGGGGTTATTCTTCCCCAGGTGTACAACTCCACACTTGCCCTTTTTGAAACCCATGAGCTTCACCCTTGCCCAACTGTCCAGTACTTCCAGACCATGGCTTTGATTCAGGATTGGCTATGTCTGGGTACACCTGTGTCTGTGTGACTCTGAGGGAACCATGCTGTTGCCCCAGCTTTGTGTGCGTAATGTTTCTGTTTCAAGGATAACTGAAGCAGCAGGAATGAGATATGTACTTAATTGTCTCCAGCAAACAGTCCAGATTAGACACTGAGGAGAGGTTCCTCACTAAGAAGGCAGTCAGTCACTGGAACTGGTTCCCCAGCAAAGTGGTCACAACACCAAGCTTGTTGGAGTTCAAGGAGAGTCTGGACAATGCTCTTAGTCATACATGTTATTTGTAGGTATTTCTGTGAGGAGGAGGAGGAGGGAATTTGAGTTGATGATCCTACTGAGTCCCTTCCAACTTGAAATACTGTATGATTCTATTCCTAGTTCAAATCAAGCGTGTTTCTCCCCCCTTATAGCACAACTGGAAAAGTGCCCAGTCGCCAATGTAGAGGAGGTAATTTAGTAGGAGTTCCAGCGTTGGATGTGACTGGTGTATTTACAAATGAATAGAGAGATCTAGATAAACTTGAAGGTAGAAAGGTTTTGTTTGGTTGGCAGGTATGCATTTCTAGTTAAAGATGTACCTGGTATCTACTTAAACATGTCCCTGCTCACTGCAGGGTAACTGGACAAGACAACCTTCCAAGGTCCCTTCCAACCCTATTGTGATGGTTTTGGTATCCCCCACGCCCCCCACACACCNATGGAGGGTGAGGTTAGAAAGCAAGGTGGAGTTCAGCCAGCAGCCTCACCTTCTCAGCAGGCAAAGCTCCCAGCAAAGAGAGCAAGCAAGTGACCTAATCTTTGTTTTGCCTTTCTTCTTTACACATCTCAGCAAGACTGTGAGGGAAGTAGACCTCACCATTGTTTTCATTTCACAGCCTATGATCTAGTTCTTCTCACCAAAACATTCTAGCTAGGTTCAAACTAGCACACCTATGCATTCTATGATTCTATGCATTTCTTCCAACAAACAGGTTTCTACCTGATGATAGCCTTGTTCGTGTCTGACACTGTTCACCATAAAGAGTGTGATGAGAAGGCAAGCAGTAGCTGAAACAGAAATTGTGCCAGAAGCAAACCAGTAGCCAATGATATAGTAACAGGGTAACAATGCCCACGTATACTTTCAGAATCCCCAAGTGCTTGTCACTTCAGCCTTTTCTATCTTAAATCAGGAGATGAAAACCAAGTTTAAAAACAAAATGTTTAAAGCTGTCAGGCTAAAAAGAATAGCACAAGAGTTTCCTGCTTAAGATTTTCACTCGCAGGTGCAACACAGCTGGGTGAGGTAGTCTCCTGAGTAGTCAGATTGTTTAGGACTTTATGGGTCAAAACTGCTAAGCATGTTCAACTGGCGCTGCATTGGTCTGACAAAACTGTGGTAAGGCAATGCTGTCCTTCTTTTGACTTATGTGAAAGGCAGATGCTTTCTTTTACAGATAGAACATGTTTGTGGTAACATGTTTTATGGGCTGTCAAAAATGCTACATCTGGTTGGGTTTAGTGTACTTTAAAAACTTGTAGGGAGAACAAGACTTTGCTTGCTGAAGTGTGTGCTGGACTCTGTTTGTTTTAACTACTGTGGCAAAATTAAGTCAAATGAGAATGACAGATTCTTCATCTTACCATGTAGAGCTTTACAGGAGACAAAAACTGGGTTGGTAAAGACTGGGAAAGGTTAAAAGCCTTTGCTTCAAATTCTGCTTAGTTTTGGAAGCAGAGAGAAGGCAATGGGAACGGTGGTGGGTTTGAGACTTACAACAGCCTCCCTGCGTTATAAGGAAGGGTTGAAGGATGGAACTGCAGGCAGAGGAAAGAGGTGAGAATCTTTAAGATTAGAGGTGGCAGGAGTTTGACTTTGTCACTTTCTTGCAGCATGCTATGTGACTTAGGTGTTTCTGAAGTCTCAGTTCCTCTGTGCAAGTGGATACTCTGAAGAAATTTCCTAGTACTTGCTTCAAACACATCCTTTTAAATAATGGCAACTTTGCCAACAATTTTTTTCCTATTTTTTTAAGCTGTATGTTATTTAAGCAGGGGCTTATGCAATGCAATGTCACTTAGGCCTCCTAGGCAGTTCTATAGTTACTGAACTTCCATTTCCTGTGTGAAATCTGTAGCACATCACAGAATGACCCAGGCTGACAACAGGAGGTGTTTCTTGTCACAGACTTTGCTGTCCAGCTGCTATGTGATGGTGACTCAGACTGCGAGGAAGGATGTTGGTAGCCAGTCTGGACTTGAATAGGATGAAACTCTAAATTGTTATTAATTTTATGGCCATCAGACACTCACTTTGCCATCTTGTCTCAGCTGCCTCTAAAAGCATACTGATGAGTGCAGCTTTGGGTGCTGATGGGAAGCACACAGCTCAAAAAATAGTTAAAGGATGTAACACACACACCAAAAAATCGGTGCCAAAAAGAAGAATCAGCAACATAACACGTTCTTTTTATTCATGCTGCTGAAAGCTGAGAATATGTTACAATCAGTAGCTCTACATATCCTATCTTGGGCTAGAGGACAGTTATGACTCAAGTTCTCATGTCAGCATTTGCATTGCAATAAGTCCTTGAAATTTATACTTGTGGGGGTTTACTCACATTGCTCTTCAAGCTCAGTATGCCAGCTCTCATCTTCCCCCTCCAACACACACACTCGCCCCCTGCTATAATTAGCTCAGTGGTTGCAAGGCTTTTTGACCCTACATGTTCATTTGATCCTCTTCAGCACAAATGCAGTAACTTAGTTTAACTGTGTGTAGTGCTATGATTAGGATGAGTAGCCCTTGCAGAACTTAAAAGAAAAAGTACCATGTGGGTGAGCAGGAGGCTTCCAGCTAAGAGAAAATATGTATTACAACAACACTAAAATTATCTTCCTTCCAACAGGTTAGAGTGTCATTTGGAGATGGGGAGCTCTGAGATCTGAGCATCTCTTCCTCATTTGATATATACATTTCTCTTCATGCCCTCTTATAGGTAGTAAAATGTGATTCTTGGGCAAAAATTAGGAAGCTGTTTCTTCTTCAGTATCTTTGTGGACCAAGAACTAATCACCATGTTTAAAAACAAGCTAATTTGATCATTGCCTATCTGTTCTGGGATCTAAGGACATGTCCTCTGTGACATCTAAAACGTTAATCATCCAAAATGGGAAGGAGGCAGAACAGAGAGAATTTAGTGTTTATATCAAACTTCTAGTTGCCATCTTGTTTGCTGCGAAATTGGAGTCACCATCCCTGGAGGTAAGCAAAAGATATTTGAGTGAGGAGCTTAGGACATGGTGTAACAGCTATGTACAGGGAGATGCTACGTTATGGTTGGACTCGATGAACTTCAGGTCTTTTCCAAGCAGATGACTGTTAGTTTTCAAAAAGCAGATGAGCAAAGTGTTTCTGTGTGGTAGAAAGTAGCTTATGCAAAGTAATTGAGCTCTGTAGAAAAAATGGTAAATAGCTTTGTTTGCCTTCTAGCAGCATTCAAAGACTCCGTGATATATAGCTTCCAGTCAGAATTAGAGTGGAGCTGGAGTAGGAAGTGGCAGCTTTCCCTACACTGACTGCAGTTACATCTTGGGAATGTCTTTCTGTTCTCAAAGACTGCAGTGCAGGACAGACAGTAACATGCTTTCCTCTATGATTCAAGCTGCTCTGAGATGGTAATTTTCTGGGGATGTGCTGAATAAATTGCTCACCTAGTCTTGTTGAGGACTGTGACATGTCTTCAAGAGAATCTAGTAACAATGGGGTGGGTGATAGTCAAAGTTAGAAACTTTTTTCTTTCCACTCTTCCTTTCAGTGTTGGATCATCATGTGAGATAAATCAATTGAATGAACATTACATTTCTATGTTTTCACTCTCAAGTACTCCGTCTGGTTCTGGGCACCGCAGCACAAGAAAGATCTTGAGGTGCTGGAGTGGGTACAGAAAAGGGCAATGCAGAGGGTGAGGGGTTTGGAGTGCATGCCCTATGAGGAGAGGCTGAGGGAGCTGAGGTTGTTTAGACTGCAGAAGAGAAGGCTGAGAGGAGACCTCGTTGCTCTCTATGACTACCTGAAAGGAAGTCGTAGTCAGGCATGTATTGGCCTCTTCTCCCAAGTAGGTGACAACAGTACAAGAAGTAATGGTCTCAAGATGTGCCTGTTTGGACATTATAAAGAATTTCTTTACTGAAAGAGTGGTGGGGCATTGGAACTGGCTGCCCAGTGGAGTCAAAAAACAAGCAGATATAGCACTTTTGGACACGGTCTAGTGGTCATGGAGGTGTTGGATATAAGGTTGGACTTGATGATCTTAGAGGTTCTTTCCAACCTTGATGATTCTATGATTTCCTGTGAAAGTGGCTTTTCCTCTTATACCTGATATAGTATTTGCTGACATTTTCTTTGAGTGATGATCTGAGTCTTTCATAGCAATTTAGAGGTAGCAGTTTAGATGTAACAGTCTTGTCTGTGGCCTGCCCTCAAGGCAGTAGGTACCGATAGCTTTCCAAATTTTTCTTTCCCTGGTGCACCCAAACTTGCTATTTCATGACTAAAATAATATGCTGGCTCTTTGAAGTGCAGGTACACTGTCTAGTGCACATACAAGACTTCTGATTATAATTACTATTTATAGAAATATAGAAGTAAGTTGCTTGGAGAGGCATAAGCTAAAAAATCTTCTTGCAAATCCTCAGTTAAGTACCATCACAGAAGTTCCAGCAGAGGTAACTCTGTTCCGTAGGCTGCCTGCTTAAATACATTTGACTGTGAAGGAATACAAGCAATGTTGGAAAGGCACGTGAGTGCCACTATGGTCTAAAATATAGAATCATAGAATGGTTTAGGTTGGAAGGGACCTCAAGGATCATCCAGCTCAAACCCCCTGCCATAGGCAGGGACACCTCCCACTAGAGCAGGCTGCTCAAGGCCTCATCCAGCCTGGCCTTAAACACCTCCAGGGAGGAAGCATCCACAACCTCCCTGGGCAACCTGTGCCAGTGTCTTACCACCCTCACTGTAAAGAACTTCCTCCTAATATCCAGTTTAAATCTCCCCTCTTCCAGCTTAAACCCATTCCCCCTCATCCTGACATTACTAGACCTTG